>JBAMIE010181474.1:0-13170 GCA_037177295.1 Kaempferia parviflora | reverse complement strand
TGCACATCCCATAATCTGATTGTTTTGTCACTGGAACCAGTTGCTATGTAGTTACAATTTGCATGCCACTGAACACACTGTGAAATGGATAAACTTTAAAGACATTCCAACAAATATAGACATGGAACAGTCATATATGAATTGATGCTTTCAGCTATAAGTAGAATATAGTTGGAAAGAAATGATCCAGCATGAACTTTAGGCAGATAAAATCCCGAATTATTTCCTAAATGGAAAGACAATATACAAAGCTAATGTCAAAAGTCAAAGCAAGCAGCTGGAAACAAACCCGAGGGTACAATCATCAAACAAACAAACTAATTTAATAAATATCAACTATCACGACGACTCTAAATTTGGGAGGGGGAAATTCTTGTTAATCTTATTGAATGTCCCACAATGTGCAGTCCTGTGACAGGAATATAATAGTGAAAAATATAGACCTGTTGGATACAGAATCTTGATCCATATCATCTCACCAGTTGAATGTTCAATAGTTCTAAATTCTTTGTGAAATGGAGCACTCTGTTTTTTGCTCTTCAGTATTACTAAATTACCTGTAAGACAACTGCAGTATCCAACATAAATCTCCTGTTGATGGTAGATCCAACATGGTATATATCAAAATATGTTTCAAACAATCAGATGCACATTTTTTCTTTTCAAATACTTTTTAATTGTTATTGTGATCCTTTGACAATGTAAAATTCTCATAATTGTTTCAACGACTTCTTTAGACTTTTGCATAAATTGACTTGCTATACCAACAACAGAAATTTGGCGCTGAACAATAAGGTAAAAAGTTACCCAAAAAGCCTTAAATAAAGAGAGCACTCCTCAAATTCATAATCATATTCTGCCCATTCAAAACAACCAAAGTATCTACAAGTTTGCATCCATTTATAATAATCACTCGTTCAAAATCCATAACACGTTTCTTCTGAGACCTGGAAAAAGACCTTCGGAGACCTTTGATATTTGGACTCCTCGTCCACCTTCTTCATACACATGTTGTTGACATCTGGACAACAACACTTTTGAGCGAACTCTCTCGATATTTCTATCGATCACATCCAAATAATCTTAGAAATAGTCAGCCATTTCGATCTGTACGACTGTACCTATGTCAGATATACCCAACTCGAAGTATAATACTTGGTGACCAATTTATCTTTTTGATATTTTTAAACTTTGATAACACTATGCAAATCATGGGTCAAATATCATCTACATAAACTGCCAACACTACTGCCTGTGGAGCAGCAGCAGACAAATATTGGCTTTGCTTCAATGTATATCCAGATAAATAACTGCAAGACAAAATCTGTTAAACCTTACCTAGAAAGTTTGTTTGAGGCCATATATTACTTTCTTGAGCTCGCATGGTTTAGTCATTTCTTAAGCAACACACCCAAAAGATACACCTCAGCAAATTTACCATATAGAAATTAATACTGAACTTCTTTGTAACAGGTTGAGCGGCTATTTAGATATGTTGTCAATCAGACAATACATCAACATTTTGAAGATTATATACTCAACTCACTGTTAACAAACCTGCACTGGAACCAGTTTTGATACCTGAATACAAGGATTAAGAACCTGTACCAATCTATGCTGATCAGTTCATGCAGATGCAGCAGAGGGGAAGGAAGAGGAAGAAAATGAGGAAGAAGAAAAGAGGGGGAAGAAGACTACACTGCTCATCCATCTACGGTCTGTGATTTCCTAAGAAATCCGTTTTCAATGGTGGATAAATGCAAGAGACTGTTTGAGACAGACTACAGCTTATCCCCTGCCCCACACAGACCGACAATGTGAAATCAACCTTACAACACTGAGTGCATTGCCATGTTCCATGGAATGCAATGGCAGAATATGAGTGTCACAGAACGAATTCAAATACATGACCCAATTTGGAAGCTAAGTTTGATCTCCACTCTCTTGCAGGCAGAATATTTTTACTAAAAGCCTACTAAAACTTAAAATACAACTCCAAAACATAACATGGAACACTATCTCATTGTAATATGAGACCAGAGGAGAATAACAAACACATCTTAAATATTACAATTTGCAGCTCTATATTTCAGATTTATGGAATATAAAAAAAATGCTTAAAAAAAAGGAGGCATTGCCTTGTCTGCAAAAAGACCTGAAAGTCATATTCTTCTAATTAAATGAGAGTTTCCCTAAAACACTAATGATTATTGCAAAAGAAAAGGGAACACCAATACTCATTAGAATGCAAATAAGCAGGAAGATAATGAATATACTTACATCAACATCAGAAAGATGTCCAGCCAATACTCTTACAGGCTGGGTCCTCTCCATTGACCAAATTCTAGCAGTCCGATCATGTGAACAACTAGCAAAATAGTCTCCAACAGGATTGAACTACCACATAGAAAGGAATTTGCAAAGCTCAGATCGTACAGGTTCAGAAAATCCAATGTTTCAATTACTCAAATTGAAATGTCTGTGTCTTAAAAATATATAAATTAGACAAAAACTAAGGCAAAAAAATTTGAAGATGGCTATCGGAAAAAAGGATCAATAATAACAATTAGCAAAATCTATAACATAACATAAAGCAATAAAGTTCTGCCCGCATAAGAGTAATCAGTATTGAACAAAGTCAAAAGAAAATAATGTAACAATAAAGCAATCCCAGCATTGACTCATCTTTCCTATCTTCTTGCTCTACTCTTCCCACCCAACTCTATTTTCAGTTGACAGAAGAGTCCCTCCAATCTATGAAACCCCTCTCAACAGACTGTCGGAATATATCTATTTCGACGCAAACAGAACCACAGTATTCTTTATAGTATACATATGAAAGTAACAAGTATAATAGGTCAGTTTCTCTTCAGTAACAATGCCCACTGCTGCTGAATGTAACAATCCGGGCCTCTAAACCAGCAAGAAACACAGCCCATAGATGAAGCTGTTAATGCTATTCTCCCCAGATGGACTCTTTTCCAGTTTTCACTGTGCCAACATCTCTTCTCTGGAGTAGCCAAATGATTATCAATCAATCCTAGCTACTAAGGGCCTGTTCAAATAGATACGTGGAAAGAAATACAGGAAGAGGAAAGATGAAAGGAAACATGTTTTCCTTGTTGATTTGAAATAGAAAAATGGAGAGGAGAAAAGTGGAAGGAAATTTCAAGGGTCCTTTTCCATATTCTTTCAACAGAAAATGAAAAGGGAGAAGAAAATTAGTCTGAACTCTGAACACAAATGTCAAACAGTCACCAATTAGTTAACAAACCTGTTGGTAATTCCTACTGATCAAGACTTTCTTAATCAATTTATCATCCAGTTCACCCATCGAATTAAGCATGAGAACAGAAAATTTCTTACCGTCCCTGCATATTTCCCTTTCCCCTCCAAATCTTTACCTCCTCTTTTTCCTAAATAAACACAACCAAACTCTTTCTAGACAAAAGGGCAAGAATGAAGGTGGGTCTCATGATCATGAAATTCATGAAAGAAAAACATTGAAGGATACAATAATCTGATATGGGGGCCCCAACTAACTCAAGTACACGAGATGTTAGATGTATAGATCTCAAACTTGGGTTCTTGTCTCATAAATATGAGAGAAAAAAATAGTATAATCAATCATGACAACTAAGCCTCAAGCTTTCCCCACACAGCCTTAGCTGATTCAGGAATATCGTTGACCATCATCAAGAGTTCTAAGTTCAAGAATCACAGCAACAACAAAATAGATGGCATATTTACATATAGATCCCTGTAAACCTGTGGATTCATAAGTAGGTTCTCAACAAAATATATTGCTAGGATTTGAGAGCTGATGTAAAAGTATAGTTGTAATTGAATATCACAATATCATGTGGATAAGAAATACCTACATATTCTAAATTATTGCAGGATATTAGTCAGCCTTCAGCTTTTCCTCTCCTGATTTTATAGAAGCAAAAGATAGGATAGGTGCCAACAAATGATGGAAGTGCCACATCAATTAGAAACTAGTAATATTTGTAATTTATTTCATTGTTTGATCTTGCCCTCTAAATTATGACAAATATATGCAACAATTCCGCAATTTCAATCATGAAATTAATCGTGTAGGATGCACATTTGCAGTTAATCAGTAGATAGACCTCTCATATGCAAATGCAAGGAGCTAACTAAAATAAAATGAATAGTTCCCTCGGAAACATGCAGATAATTTCCAATTTCAAATTATTTGAGTATACAGTAAAAAAAATTTAAATCAACAGGTAGTCAAACATTGTCAATAAAAATGAATTAATTCAAAGCTAATGAGGAAAGGAAATAAATTTTTTCTTCGTGGATAAGAAAATCAAAAAAAAAAAAATTTCTTACTTGAGCATCCCATACTGGAAAATTATGACCCTTGTAGCAGACAAGATTTGCATTCAGCTTTGTGTTCCATAATCGGACTGGTGTTAGACAAATAGGGCAATAATTTAGAATGTTTGGACAACTGACAAATAGATAATGATTAGTTGAGCCTAGACAAATCTTACTTGTCGTATCTGAGGATGCTGATAATAGGAAGTCTCCAGAATGACTAAACGCAACAGAATAAACAGGTCCTGAGTGACCATGAAGCAATGTGTAAGATCTTTTGCATTCCTCTGTTCCAGGAAAGTTCTCATTCTTCACAGACTCATTTGCTCCCAACAAATTAGCTGTAGTTTGCTATCAGGTATAACATATCCATTTCAAATCTAAATTCCTACTACTTATGTGTAAGATTAAAAGAAATGTCCGTTATCGAATAATTGGCAGAGTGTCAGGAAACACAAGCATTTTTATTGTCTCAAATGCTGACATGACATTTGTGTTCAATCAATAAACTACATAGAAAGGAGTTGGTATTCTAATCTGTATTTCTATTGATGATGGACTTGTACAGGTTGGATGCATAACGATAAATATTTGCACGAATTGGTGATGTTAATAGACTTATGTTACCGTGTGATTATTGTTGTGGTTGCATTTGTTGGCATATTTGAGATTGCTCAGTTGTCTTAACCATGCAGCTACTGGCAATTTGGTTACTCTATTTGTGATATTGTGATTTTAATAATGTACATGATGCACCTGTTGTTGATCTTTAAATTATATGCTCATATGTCTCTCGTATTCCGACTTGTAATATTTGTTCATACTCCTTTGACTTCAAATCTAAGAAGTGGATGTTGAGTTGGTTGCGCAAGATTTTCGAGGGTGGCCAAGTATACCAGACAAGCATGCAGGACGATTGTGTTATGTTCTTCTTTGACACCTAGGAAATATCTAACAGAATATAAATTGACCTTGGGAAAGATGCAATAAAATATATTGATCTTGGGAAAGAGGGTGTTTCATTGTTGATTAATGTTTCCCCCTTGAAGCGTACACTTGCTGCATGATGGAGGTGGATAAATACACCCACTTATTAGGTAAGGCTTCAAGAGCATGTAGTGTATCTATGGTGTCTTTTCTTTTCATTTTTTTTTGGGGTTAAGTTTTGAAATTATTTTAGATTTCATTTGCACTTCTCTCTCAACTGAACTACTCAGGATTTAAAAAAAAAACTAAAATATATATAGTAGAAATTAAAGTTTCACGGATTAAGTTTTTTATGCATAGAAAGTCAATAGCAAATACAGGTATAAATACTAACAAGTTTTCTTTATTTGGACATCCTCTGACATATCCCAGACCTGCAGGACATCATAAAGGTTTGATTTTAATATCGAATTGTAAAACAAAAGAAGAAAAAAATGTTGATATATAAGAATAACATGATGTGTCCGATAATGAAATTACCTTCACAGATGAATCAGAAAATCCTCCAGCAATCAGCGACCCACCTTCAGATACAGACAAGCAATTTAATCTAGCAAAGGGAAAAATAGGTTCTAATGCAAACTGATTACATACTGAAATCATACTTTTAAAATAATAAGATGTGATAACATAATTGATACCTATCATGTGCATTAAAGATGGTGTAAAAGTTAACAGATGGCAGTGCCAAGCTATTTAATTGCACTCGGTTGCGCAAGTCCTCCAAAACCACACGCTCAACTTCTGCAGGACTGCGATAAAAACATATTCAATTCAGAAAGATGTACAATTAATTAGAGTGAATCACAATTGTCAAGCTGACATCTATGGACGAGTTTGTCAAACACATAGTTTAGTAATGTTGATGCATAAGCAACAAATATATGACCTCATTGATCTTGCAATGCTCAAATACCATATAACAATTTTAAGTAATTCCAGTTGGCTTAGATGAATAAGATATGACTAAGAAAATTATAAATCAAACAAAACAATATGCTTATCTGATAGACTCGTGCATAGATATCTTTTAGGTATGAATGTAATGGATACCTGATTGTGTTACTTATCAGATAGGATAGGATAGGATAGGATAGGATTGAAACAACACAAACTTGTGCCACATCTTCCATTCAATTCAAATTGAATGTAATGCAAAAAAGTAGAAAACTTTTACTTATATTCAGAAGCAAGAACAAGAAGTAGGATACCAACACTTCCTGGAACAAGGAAATTCAAGTATACAAGAAAAATAATAGGTCAAACCATCTTTACATACGTTGCTGGAAGAGTTAGTTCTGGTTTCATCCGTGGTGCTGCAGACAATGCACTTGTCTCTGAGCGGGCATTTGCCCCTGTTGCACTCACAAGTTTGTCCTTTTTAATCCTTCTGACAGCAACACCCTGTTGTATGCCATCAAAGGCCCTCTTCTGAATAATTGAATTTACATGAAATCAGTTCTAGTGCAGAACAAACTAAAAGTAGAGAAAAAATGCAGGTGGAAGAAGATATGTAATGCTGATCAGTAAAACTGAGATAGCAACCAGGAAAACCAAGTTTAAAATGATATGTTAAGCAAAGCAGCAACCGAACAAAAAGACCAAAACCACAAATAAAAGGGCCAGTGTCATATCATTCTTTTTTCTTGCAGATGTACAAGATTCCGCACACACAAAGTTCATAGCAAAGATACTGGACAACATAACAGCATAGCTGTAGGTTCCATTATTTTTTCAATCAACCAATTTGATTGGATGTATTACAATATTTTACTACCAAAAAAATGTTTCCTCACTATGTCGATAATTTTTTGCGTGATCATTGAATGATATTTCATTTGATTCTTTACCCATTCTTTTGCAACATGGATACACAACATTTTCTTTATCAATGCTAATACGCTATTAAGTTTAAAAAATCAACAAAGATGAAAAACAAAACTATGCAATCAAGTATTAGGCACTGAGAAAATTGAGAGGTCACATCCAACCTTTATTTTTTCTTAAAGCACTTACCTTGCTTTTTTCAGTATTCACATCTTTGTTTCCATTTTCAGCCTTCTCAGAATCTGAAAGTGCCTTCTCAGGATGTTGCTCTTCTGTTTCTTCAAGTGCCTGCAACTCAGAACTCCAAAACATTATCAAAGAACAAACAGGGTTAAATAGATAGTAATTTACATTTTAAACAATACATTGCCGCATGGGAAAGAATATGTTATAACATACACCAAAACCATTATATGGAAAGTCCAGTTCCCAAGTATCAACATCATCATTGACCCATGCTTGTCCAAACTATTTAGAGTATGCTAGATGGATCTTATCATGGAAGCCCAGCTTCTAAGTATGTAACTATAAATATCACGCCTAATAATATGATAGCATGTTTTTGAAAGCAAGGAAGACAAATGCTAAACCAACTTATCAAAGAAAGTAATATGTAAAAGCATGTATATAGGTAAAAATGGAGCAGCAAGAATTCTCTGTGAGGAGGTATCAGTTTAAAGATTTGGAAGGACGCCCATTTAAACTACCCAAAGGGTGAGTATCCTGGCCAATCAATGATAAGTCTCATGTGTCACACCTTGTTTATTAGCAAAATTCTGTTACTCTTCTCTAGCCAAATTATCCACATCTACCCAAATTTTTGAAAAACACATGAGGTGATAGAGAGTAAGGTGAACTACTTATGAAGTAGAGTAAATCATCAATTTGACATGGTTGAGGAGATGGAGGTGGACAGGATGACCCATCCAACTCTAGACCAGGGACACTGAAACATGAGGTTATGAATTGACTTGAATTAGCAATGACCATGGAGCATGACCATCATTAGAGAATGTCAAGTGAGAATAATTTTGGAATGAAGCTTCTTGTTCACCACAATCCAAGTGAAGAATGGATTTGAAAGGTGCCCCAGAGCTGTTTTGTCCAATCCACCCTACAATAGTGGATTTAGCCAAGAGTTCATGAGAGCAAATGAAGCACCAAGGCAATGTATCCAATTTGTCCTCAGTGATTATAGACTGGATTACTGAAGGAGATGTTCCATATTTGCTTCTGATTCTCTTGATTGAGGCAGTCTTGGATGACAAAAGAGTAACTGCAAGCTAAGAAGAGATTCGGAAAGTCAGAGAGAGAGCTCCTTCCAGTAGCCCACTTGAGAAGTGTTGTCTCGAACAATAGCATCTGGGTGAGTAGGCTAGATTATGGATCTCCAGCTAGATAAAACCTGCTCCCTCATTCTGTGGCTTTGTTACCAGGAACAAAGCAACTATGCATTTGATGCTCTTGGCGGAGTTGAAATAAACAGACTGCACAGAATCTAGACAAATATATGAGAGCTCACAAGTTACTTAACTTTCTTAGTCACCCTATAATAATACATATGTAAAGATTATTGGTTCAGAATAAGTAAATTACAAGTCTATATGCATCAAATTTTTTAACTTAAGTAAATAAAAAACTAATAGGAAAATGTATGCCCAAGTGCCTAGCCACTAAAATTATTGCAGCACAAGGAAAATATTTATAATTGTGGGCGCCATATGGAAACCAGTAATTCATCATATAAAATGATAAGTGGCTCATTTGCTAATTAAGAAAGGCACAGGAAATTTTTACAGAGATAAAATTTTAGCACCCACCCCCCAGCGTATATTCTGATTCATCTGTTTGCCAAATTTGTTATTTCTACCCTCAGCAGTTGCAAAGTCTGCATTGTCAGCAACCGTGGTAGGCTGCCCAGGGTATACTGCCAAAATCATTGTGCAAAAGTACATTTAGAGAAAATATTATTATAGAAAGAAAAACGTGGAACAAGGAAAAGAGAATTAATAAAATTTGAATAAAACCTAAAGATGCCAATCTGATAGATAAAGGAAGAGGAACCTTCAAAATCAATATGCTCATTTATTATGCCAAGAATGGCAAGAGAGTGTGTTTTCTGAAGGTACTGCAGAAGGAGGTCATAAGAATACTGCATGAGCAAAGAGAAGACCAAAGTGTCACCATCTTGCAATTGAGAGACCAAATGTTGCAAACTTACTAGAGGCTTATATTTGTTGACAAGTCTTGCAATATGCAAAATGTAAAAAAAAACACAGGCATACAAAGGGAAAGATCTGAAACATATAGACAAGAAAATAGATGAATGCTACAAGGGAAGAACCCTTTTCATGCTTTATCTGTAATTGACAAATAGTTCTCAACACATACATGATCAACATGATAGAAACATAATAACATACGAACTAATTGCCAGCACTGTGGCGATAGGAACCAGCAATTCTTCAGTTTCTGTGCCTGAGACTAAGAAAAAATATATATAACTATATATAACGACCTTGTATATACCAAGATTATTAAGCTAGTATTGGCTACTACCTTGTTGTACAAATCCTGTTGTTGAAAATTTAGCTTCTGCATATAGCATACTAGCATCATCTAGATCAAGTGGCAAAAATAAATTGAAAAATAAAAATGTATAGCAAGCAACTTCTTAGCTTCCATGTTGAGTTATTATGTATGTTTGTTTATCACAATTTAGGTTGAATCTTTAATGGGCCAAATTATACATTTTTTACAACTCAATGGCAGGATAAGGTATGCAGCTAACCATAAATAGTTTGGGCACATGACTTCTTAAGTACAAACATAAAGCATGGTGCATTCATGAAGATATGAACGCTGCTGATCAATAACAATACTAGCAGAGTACACCAGAGTAGATTTAGTTGTCTAAAATTAAATAGACCCAACCACATATCTATACAAGCAAATAAACAGGAAAAGAAGGCATTTAAGTACAGAAAGTTACAGTAGTTGCAAAACTGCACCTCGCACAATTTTATTTTTATTTTGTTCAGCCTAAAAGAACGGGCCAATTCCATCTCCTGCAACAAGCGACATACGCATGAATAGATATTTATTAGAAACAGGCTCAGCGGTATAACCAGCCAACAAAAAGATTTTAGAGCTACAAATTTTAGATACAATAACCTCTGAATTTAAGGTGGAAAGAATTCGTTCAAGCTTTTGTAGGTCTCTCAAGTGTTGAGATTCATGATCTTCACGGAATGCAAAGAAAAAAATTCGAGCTGCAGGTTACATGCAGCCATGTGAAACAGTAACATAGAATTTGGAACTCAAGGACAAAATAAAATAAATACAATTTTTATCTGTAAACTAGGAATTGCATTAAAGAAAGATGTGCACCTTCATGTACAAGTCCGCCTGCCACAAGATCCATAAAACAGTGTATGTACACTGGATAAAGTACAGAAAGCAACTCGCGCTATGGAAGATCAGGATACCAAAAAGTGGGTGTTGGTCCAAGAAAAAATATATCACGACAAAATAAGAACTCAGAAAAATTGGCTAGATAAATTGTCAACCATATGAGTTAAAAGATAACATGATATATCAACACATCAGAATAAAAAAAAAAAGATTTTTCCTGAAAATTTAAGCTAAGAACTAGGATCCAAAAGTATAAGCAGTATAAAGCACCAGATACTTTATTCACAATAATCATCCTTGTGCACTAATTCTTGCATGGTCATACCCTATACAGCTCAAATTTCCATTTGACATCT
This sequence comes from Kaempferia parviflora, assembly GCA_037177295.1. Taxonomy (NCBI): domain Eukaryota; kingdom Viridiplantae; phylum Streptophyta; class Magnoliopsida; order Zingiberales; family Zingiberaceae; genus Kaempferia; species Kaempferia parviflora. Next base: position 2,239 of record JBAMIE010181474.1, on the reverse strand, counting down.
ACACCAATGCAAGGGGTCAAAAACATATTACAGAAACGTCATAGTGGTCAAGAACCTGAATCTCCTTCACACTAAGATTAGGATGCAACAAAAATTTAGAATGTTCATCGGTTCATCCTCACATCTAGTTATCAAACTTCACAATATTCCTTTCCATAAGACATTAATAACATAAATATGCATGCCAGTCTCTGCATCTTGCTTCTCAGATGCATGGACTAACCTGAAACTGTACAATAATCTATTCTAGATGGGTGAACTGAAGGATAATAATCCAGCTAGGATATGAAAAACTGATAGCATGTGTTCTAGACCAAGGAGTTTGGAGACCAGTTAAATTATAGTATTGGAAAACAAAAAAAAATCATGCTTGCCCCAAAACTGATCCTCTTAATAGTTGAAATACTTGTATATCTTACCAGTATTTGCAAATATCTTAAATTCTAACCATTAATAAAAAAAACAGTTTATATCCAAAAGTAACACCACAATGAATGATCAACAAAAAATAAAATACGCAATAACCTAAAAAGCATAATCCCATTGTCTAAGTCCTAAGAAACAAACTCAGTAAGTCAGTATATGAAGTAACTCCAATTTGTAGCCAACAATCATTCACATAATGCCATTTTCCAACTATATAATTGATTATTTACCTTGTATAAGTCAAGCGAATTATATGCCAATGAACGCAGCTTGCTATAACCATCATTATATCGTTTTGGATCATTTTCAACTCTGTAAAGAATAGTTAATATTAAATGCAAAAGACTGGAAAAAACATGATGTAGTGGCAAAGAGAGATGAAGATGCATCCAATATCATCTAACAGCACATAAGAAATATTTTGTGTTGAAGAAGAGCTATCTTGATTATTCAATAAATAGCTAAGTAAACAATATTTAATCCATTCGAATCAATTCAAGATAGGGTAAATTGCAAAATTTATTCAAGCCTTTGCCACTTTCAAGTTTTTAAAAAAAATGTATTCCCAGGGTTTCTTACACAGTAAAAGAATCCATTATTTGACCTCCAGGGCTTTGTTTTGGGTGTGTACTAGAGAATGTAAGGAAAGGGAGACAAGGGAATATATGAACAGGTATGACATATGCAATAGAGAAGGTAGAAAAAACAAAGGTTCCATTTATTATCTTCTCTACATAATCCTCGATCCAAACAGGCTGCATTAATACCTATAAATAATTTCATGGACTTATAACATCACTTTTTGCAGACGTACATAATCTTTATAAAACTGATTTTGAGCTTGATGGGAAGTGAAAAGGTAATGAGTAGTGAATAAAATGATAAATTCTCTCACATGCATAGGATAGATTCAAACTCTAAGTTCAACGGAGTAAAGAGAGAATGTGAGACTCATAACGTTATTCTCTTCCTCTACCCAGCGACATGATTCAATTTTTACATCCAAGCACCACTATTTCTTACACAAACAAAAGGATCAAAAAAGGGAAATTTTCATATCCCAAGCAATGCATCGGAACTTCATGAATATTTAGAATTCCAATTACATTGTCACCATTTTTTAGCTGTGCATGGCAGCGTTAAGTAATTGTTGCTGAATCAAAACACTGAGAAAAAAAACGAGGAGGCGAGATTAGATTGCACAACCTGGAGACACAGAGATCGTAGCTCGGAGACGCGGAGACGTTATTCTGCTCTTCCTGAAGGACCAGGTCGGCTTTCGTGTAGCCCTTCTTAATTAAGTAAGCTACCACCGTCTTCTTGATCTCTTCGTCCTCCATCAGCAAACACGCAAGCTACAGCAGAAAACCAGAGCCAAGGGAACGCTAGGGTTTTGGGAAGGGGGTTTCGACCTCTCGGCTCTTGCAACTCCCCGCAAACAGGGCGATCGATGGATTCGTCAAACAAATAGAAATGGCAGATGGACGGAATCATTACCAAAAACTGATATATTGATATTATTTGAGGCAATTTCATTTTTGCCTCAAATATTTATCGAATTTTCACTTTACCGTTCATGGTTTAAAATTTGTTTTACAAACAAACCCATTCCATTTTATGGACTTCACCCTAAACTTTTACTATTTATATACTTACAACTTAAAAATATCATCGGCGTCCGGAAAGGCGGAAACCCACTCGGCGGCTGCAGACCGCCGCTACCTTCCCTTCCTCCGCTACCTTCTCCTCCTCGCTCCAGCAGCCAGGTGGATCTCGACGCATCTCCACCTCACTACGGGCGGCCGCTTTAACC
>JBAMIE010181466.1:0-13172 GCA_037177295.1 Kaempferia parviflora | reverse complement strand
TTTTTCTTTGTTCGTCTTTTTTCTTTATTTTTTATTTTGTTTGAGTTTTGTTTTTCTCTTTCTATTTTTTTACACCTATTTGAGAAGGGACAAATTTGATTTCTTTTAAAAATTAGAATTCAATTCTATAATTTAAAATCAATTTTTCAAAAAAAAATTGATAGATAATTAGAATTTAATTTTACATAAATCTATCAAAATAAATCAGATCTCTTTGTAAATGAAATTCACTGAGGAAATTAAAATAACTTTTTTAATTATTTTCTAGGTTCTCTCATGCATTCTCGTGTAATCTTCTTGTGTAACCCTTTCTTCTCACACAGTCCTTCTCTCACAGAACTCGTTCACTACTGCCCTTTCCTCCTTTACCACCGTCCATCCAGTGGCTCCGTCGATCACGAGAGCTCAATTAGAGTTGTTAGTAAATATTAAATTTTATTGAAAAAGAATAAAATAATAAAAATATAAAAATTTAATTCAATTTAGCTAGATTCTAAATTAAAGAATTGAATTGAATTATGTTATTTGATCAAAAGAATTCAATTACATTTAATTTTTAATAGAATTTATTTAATTTCATTACTTACAAACTTTTTCAACGGTGTTAGTTTTCCTGAAAATTAATTCACTTTAGTACTCTTGGGCCTCCGTGCTATTCTGAAACGCATTGGTTATAAGCTCACCGCTCGCACCTCGTCGAGCTGGGGCCGGCCGGTTGATGGCGACCTAGGGCTCCTCCTTTGCCAATCCCTGTCGCGGAGGGTGTTCTCTTTCCATCCGCCCTCCGCCGGTTGTTGCCGAACGGATATAAGACCTTTCTTCTCCAACCTCTTCTCTCATGGCGGACTCTCGGGTACTCATAACTCCTCAAAACTCTCGGGACACGTTTCTTGATGCATTTTTTTTTTGTTCGATAAACAAGTTAAATGCATTTCTTGAAAGCTTGCATGCTTAAGGTTTTTGGCCAATAGATCAAGGAGTCAATCCAGTTTGCTCTCTACTTCCCATGGAATCTTTGTATTTTTATCCTAATCCTTCTGGATCTCGTACTTTCAGTTAATCAATTCACTAACAGTTCATTAAGGATCTGTCATTTGCATTGAACTGCTTTTATAATGTCCTAATTACGGTTAGCCAACTTGCATGCTTGCGCACTACTTTTGTTAGTTGGAAACCAGATTGATGCTGTACATTGCTATGACTCCTGGAATTGGTATTATCATTCATTCTTGGTTTTTTTTTTTTTCCTTATAAATGCTGTATAGATATTCTTGGTCAATGCAATCATAATCGGCCAAATCCTTTCCGATTAAAATTTCATCTTATCAATAATTATTGTAAACGGGACTTAAGTTACAACTGTAAAATGTACTATGATTATTGCGATCTGCTTCAATGTGCTAATCACAAACAAGTCCTGTAAATAGAGCTTACATGTTTCAGGTGAGGACTGGTATGTTAGTTCCACTTACGAGGAATCTTGTTGCAGACAGTACAATTACCAATATACCAATTTTTAAAGGTGATAATGTCATTGGCCGTAGTAATCTCCTCGAGGCTGACAAGCGAGTCAGTCGGAAGCATATTACTTTGCAAGTTTCTGCTGACAGCTCCACCAAAATTGTTGTGGTTTGTATGCTTACATAGACAATATTCTGATTATCAATAACAATTTTGTGCTTTCTAGTATTAATGTTATATTGGAGGTGCCAATTATACGCATTGTTTATAATGCTTTTTATTTTAGCGAACAGGAGGAAACTTTCTGTGACATAGCAAATATAGACTTTGACCTGGAAATCAAGGCCAAGACCTTTGATCAATCTTCCAATATCAAAATTTTCTATTGAATTTCTTTCTCTATAGAGATGGAATGTCCTAACCTCCAGAAATATTGAAATAGACTTAACCTGTCCCGTAGAAGTTTGGTGCATTAGCCATGGTATTATTGACATTGCTTAGTTATGTACATACAGATGGTTGAGTTGATCTTAATGGTCCTTTGTCACAGGATTTTCAAGTTGTATTTTCTGTCTTAAGCTACAATATGCAGCCATGTTCTTCATCTTATAATGAAGATGACTCTTCTGTTATTGTTCATTCACTTTTTTTTGGTGGTTCAATTGGCATCTGGAACAATCATTGAATGGTTGAACCTGGATAGATAAGCAAGTGCCTTGTAGAAAATTGATTATTTAATCTCATTTCTAGCCGGTCATATGAACCTTAAAATATAAGCAATGATAGTTGATGAGCAAGTTACCTCGAGACCAGCCATAAAGAACAGCAATAGTTGGCCACGGTCTTGAGCACAAAGTTACCATACCTGTAGGTTCATAGAACAGTTAAAACAGACACGATTCTTATTTTTCTGATCAAGCAAACATAAGGTACTGCAATGAGTACCATCGATCCTTCTATAGGTCCACAGAGTAATTTAACAAAGATATACCATCTGGCCCCATCTCTGAGCTATCAGGAAAATCCAAATAACTGATGAGCCTTCTCAATAATCAGGATCAAGTATCACTAACCAAACTTTATAGTTTTACCTGGCACCACCGAGGCCTGATCTCCATATCCATGAGTAGGTCTATACCACTGATTCCATGGGCCATCATATGATTAAATAGGCCTTTTAATCTCTCTCTAAGTTTCACTTCTGTGAGAAATGATCCTTGCAGCATAGACAATTATCAAGCTTTTCCATGATATGCTAATAGACTTCAGGCCTATATAGGATTTTATTATGAATCCTGCGTTACTTGACAAAATCAATACAAAAATCATTGATTATGAAATTACAAACTAGTAGAAACAGTTCTGATCTGTAATACCGAAGATATAATTTGCCTCCTTGTCTTGTTGGCTTTAGTACTTTTATAAGGAATCCTGCATTATTTGGTAAACATCAATACCAAAATCATTGGTTATGAAACTACAAACTAGTAGAAACAGTTCTGAGCTGTGATATTGAAGATATAAATTTGCCTCCCTGTCCTGTTGACTTTAGTAATGTAATCCTTTGTATCTGTGGCAAAGATTCTTTTCCGTCATTGCTTGTTTATTTCTTATATGTTCCATAGGACTTGGTTTTTTATGATTCCTAGGTTAAGGTGTACATTTAAGTTGATTTTCTGTATGTATCAAAATTCAAAATTTTTTGCCCTGCAGGAAGGACCAAATCCAATAATTTTGAGATCTGGAGGTCAAAGAAGGAAGGTCGCTTTTCAAGAGAGAGCCAATCTTATTGATGGTGACATTATTGAGCTGATTCCGGGACATTATCTATACAAGCATGTAAAAGGTGGGGATAAACGTATATTGCCTGAAACAAATTCAGGTTTCTTAAGAAAAGAAAAGAGACAAAGTGTTGAGGAGGCTTCAGTAAATAAAAGAATTCGACAAGCTGATACTTATGAATCTTTTTCAAGTAATTTGCAGGTTCATACTATATTGCTTCACATCTCTTACATTGGTAATTTTTTTTATGTTCGAGCCTTCTAGGACAGTCCTGTAATTTTATTTGTAGGTTGATCGCAATGCTTCTTTTATTTGACATTTATATTTCATCATTATTATTGAACCAACATTTTTTGTTTCACTAAACAAACAACATATATCATCAGCATTAATTGTTTCTACTTTGCTCATTCATAATACCTATTGGTTTGATTGCTCAGGAAAATTTCTTGAAAATAGTAAATTGATTGTTGTTAGGACAATTGATCCTCATCTCAGTGACACAGGTATTAACATCATGTGATGAGGAGGCGATTCGACATTATAGAGTCACAACAAAGACACTACCTTCAACATTCCGACTCATGCAAGTACAAGGCCTTCCTGCATGGGCAAATACCTCATCAATTACCATTGGAGATGTCATACAGGTACAATTTATTGATTTTTTCTTCTATTATCTCTGGCATATTTGCTCTACCTTAAATAACATCTGTTCTGCTTTTTTATATTCATGTAACGAACATGCTAGGTTTTAAGCTGGCAGTGGTTTGGTGTGAGACATTAATGTGGTCTATTATTTTATTTTCTAGATTCTCTATTTTGACACAGACATAATATGAGAAGAGAAATAGAGAGAAGGATATCAGAGGAATCCATCACATGAATATGTTTGAAAAATAACTCCTTATTTTATTTTTGAATTTCAAACGCTTTTTGTGATATATGGAGATATCATAATTGAAGAAAATCACTGACAAAAATCTTGAAAGTAATTGATGCATATTAGTTGGTCCTGGAAATAGAACAACAATCATGAATTTATAAAAGGGCACAGTTAAATGGATGTCTAAAACTCTGACCAAAAGGAGAACTTGGATAATTATATGAGATGAATATATATGTATTGTAATAGATATTACCAATTTGTAAACTTTGCAATTTCAAACATCAAAATGCATGACATGCTATTTTTGTTAGATTTTACATAACTGTATGATTATTTATTTTTTTTATCTTAAGCTAGCATGGTTTCGCTGGGTCAAAAGGAATACTTCTTATATTATATGTACGGTTACATCAAGAGTTTAACCTTGTGATGTTCACTACTTTGCAGGGGAATGCACTTGTTGCTATTCTTTCAAATTACATGGTGGACATAGATTGGTTGGTATCTGGTATCTTCTGGAACTCTAGTTGCCTGAATTTATTTGCTCATTGAATATAATGTCTCTTGCTCTTTGGTTTGTTAACATAAACATGCTTAGCCGAGCATTTATAAAATTGTTATACAAAATGGTAATTATATTTTCTTATGCTTAGCATGCCCAAATTTGAGGAAGATCCCTCATGTCCTTGTTGTGCATGGTGAAAGTGATGGTTCAGCGGACCATTTTAAGGTATATGCATGTATGATGTATATATATCCTGGCTATAGTGGTTATGCATTATTGTTTCAGATCTGAATTTCATGTATAATTGATATCTGTTAATGTCTGGTACAACAGAAGGTCAAACTTGCTAATTGGGTCTTTCATAAACCTTCACTTCCTATTGCATATGGAACACACCATTCAAAAGCTATGCTTCTTATATATCCCAAAGGGGTGCGTGTTGTTGTGCACACTGCAAATTTGATCCATGTTGATTGGAATAACAAAACCCAGGGCTTATGGATGCAAGACTTCCCTTGGAAGGGCAATGATCAGTGCGTGGATTCTCTCTTTGAAAATGACTTGGTTGATTATCTCAAAGCACTTAAGGTACAAGACTGATGGCTGTTTGCTTATGGTAATAATTTGTAAGTTCTTGTGGTGTTTCATGTGTGGTTATGTATGTTTGATGCAAAGGAAATTATTGAAATGGCCTTGTCCTCTTGAAAGACTGATAAAAGACAGATGTGCATTATATAAGCTCAACTATTCCTAGTGTTGTTACATTTCCAACATGCTTCGATCTTTCTAGGACTTTATTCAGTGGTTTTCCTTTTTTATGGTTTTGTCAAAGTTTATGATACTCTAAGTGGTATTTTCAAGCTTAAATAGTTCCTAGATTGGTTAAGTAAAATTGGGATGCTTATCATAAATTATGCTGCCTCTGGCAGTAGTAAGATTAAGTAATGTGATTTGTTCAGCTTTAAAAAAAAAATTGAAATCTAACTTGATTGCCTTTGGAACAAACTTTCAGTTGCCTGAATTTACTGCCAAACTACCCACAATCGGAAATGTCAACATCAATGCTTCTTTCTTTAAGAAGTTCGACTATAGCAGCGCAATGGTATGTTTTTTGTCCATACGCTTAGTTTGATTAGAGAAATTACATTATGCAGTTTAACGCACATTATTTTCTGTTATTGTTATTGTATTGTAATTAGATTTATTTTATTTTTTTATTTCCTCAGTTTGATTTCTACCTTCTCCTAGAACCCTATCACCTCTTATTTGAAGAGTAATTATAAAGAAATAAGGTGACATGAACAATACTTTTTCTGGCAATTTCTGTTTAAATCTTAAATAGGTTTTTGGCCTTTTTCTGCATACATTTGCCTATCTATGTATCAACAATGCAGTATTGTAATTTTTATATTTATTCATTTGTTATATGAACAGGTTAGGTTAATTGCCTCAGTTCCTGGATATCATACAGCTTCCAATTTGAAGAAGTGGGGGCATATGAAGTTGCAGAGTGTTCTTGAAAACTGTGTATTTGACAAAGAATTTTGTAAATCCCCTCTTGTATATCAGGTGATAATAATTTTTCTTTCTAGCTTTGACAATATATTTTGTTATATGTTTTTTTAAGGACTATGTTTGCTTCTGTTAGTTAATAGGCATGCTATGTTAATTGACTATTTTGTTCTTGTTGCAATAGTGATACTTTTTGGACATATATTTTTGTCAATAACTGATAAACCAGTCAAAACTTGTAGTTTAAAATTTTGACATTCAAGTGGAATATAACATCTTTACTTTGTAAATTTGAGATATTTGTAAACAACCCCCCAGATTTACTAAAATATCATGATTAGATAAGTTTTTCTTTATTGTATGACATCCTAGTCATGCCCCATGTATTTGTTAACAATTGCATTTATAGTCTGAATTTTTCTAACTGATAGAAACATTGGAATGCGATTACCAGATGCTGATTACTAACCCTGGACTACAGTTTGCCATGGTGTATCATAGATGTAATTTTTATACCGGTTAATGTTCAGTAGTGGAAGTAAATATAACCAGTTTAGATTTGGTAGAAATGCCCTCTCCAGCTTGTCGTCGTGTAGCAGATGTAATTTTTATATTGGTTGGATGTTCAATGTTGGAAAGTTTGGTTCAATTAAATGTAACCAGTATAGGTTGGTAGGATACTGTCTCCAGTTCAATTTGAACCCACATATCTAGTTCCAGGCAAAGAGTTGGATCAAAAGCCCAATTTTTTGGAAGAATTAGGTCAGCTTTATTATGTTGTAATCCCAACTGAACCTAACCAATTAAAAAATTGAACCGAACCAAACTTTTCAGTTATCTTTTCTGCTTAAACCAAAGAATTGGTGCCCCTTTAGGTTGAAGTAAATGTATCCTTTGAACACTGCTTGTGCTAAATTTAGTGCATCACTCAATGTCTGGCTGCATATGTATATTAAATTTGGTGTTGTTAAAATAAAATACTCTCTTATATTTCCTTTATACAAGAGGTCTATTTATATACAAACTAGGAGTCCTTTCTAAGGAAACTATAATAAGGAAAAAGTCTAAGTAAGGAATCTTAATTAGGCTGATTGACAGCTACCTAATTAACAAGATATATTAGTTAATATATACAAATAAATATATATATATATTAACTAATATATACAGATAATAGGTGTATAGTGGAAAATAATTGCAGATGCCATAATTTTAGCATCGTCTTTTTTGTGCTAATACAATGCTTCGCATCCCCTGTATTCAGAGGTTTAATTATTTTCTCTTGTAAGCTTGGGTTTAATTGATTGAAAGATATGTTGTATTTGAATGATTTGGCCAACAAGGCCATCCTAATTGAGTTAGTCATCATTAATCAGAATGTCATGCATGTTGTTATTTTGATCATGTATTTTTTTTTTGTCATCTGTATAGAACTGTATATTGTTTTTTTTAAAAGAAAAGAAATCAATGAAAATCCTGCCTACAATAAGCTGTATTAAATCATATTAACCATGCTATGACCAGCAGTGTCTCCAGTATGATAGTCTAAAAAACCATGTATGGAGTCATGATGCAAGAAGAAATCCTTGTGTCCTCCATTCCTATTACTTTTTTTATCTTCAATAATTTATCCTAATCAGAAATCCTTGTGGGATTTCTGATGAACGAGGGAAATATGATGTCTCATTGTTCATTGCAGTTTTCCTCCCTTGGTTCTCTGGATGAAAAATGGATGTCTGAGCTGGCAGTCTCCATGTCATCAGGCGTTTCTAGTGATAAATCTCCACTGGGCATTGGAAAACCTCTCATAATCTGGCCGACGGTTGAGGATGTTAGATGCTCTATCGAGGTATTGCTACTAAAGCCTACAGGAATATATGTTTCTTTGATACGATGTACTTTTTCTCCATCATGGTTAATTGTAATGTTCCACAACAAGCACCCTGGCTTTTTATGGGGAGAAGTTATAGATAATTCCATTTCTGAATTGTAGCATTTGGCAGTTTCCATTATTCTTAGATGTTTATAATCATTCATACAATGAAAGATATCAAAGAACTATTTTCTAGTGAACGCTTTTATATTAAGAATGTTAGGATCTAGACCCTAGACCAGAGCGTCAATTACAATTAGCTATTCCATTTGTGTAAGGGCAAAGCTTCTACACAATCCCATTTTTTTTGCTGGAAATAAAAATATATTACCAAACTAACAAACACTTGGAAAATTAGGATTCCAAATTTATTTGGGATTATACTTGTCTATGTGACATGGTTAGTAATGCAATATGCTAGCCTGTTAGGTTTTCTATGTAACCTCCAAAAAATCCAAAACATCAGATGCGACTTGTGCTTTATATTTTTTTGATGAAAGCAACATGTGCTTTAAAGCTTATGGAGATGGAGGCATAATCTGGACGTAATCATTGATGCACTTCTAAAATTTGATGAAGTCCTTAATTACTCATGTGGAGCCCCTACGTTTGTGAGGATTTCAAAATGCCCTGTTTACATTAAACTGAAACTTGCCATTAGCTAAATAGATCTGAAGCTAAAATTAAGCATAGATAGGGTTTTTTTTTTTTTTTTACTTTTAATAAATACATGCTTCAGTCACGATTAATTTGTTGTTAATTTATTGTTGTTTCATAAATCCAAGTGCTTTGTACTTATTAATTTTGGCTATTGATTTAATCAAATATCATTTATATGATTCTTGAATATTGATCTTCATGTCCAGGGTTATGCAGCTGGCAGTGCAATTCCAAGCCCGCAAAAGAATGTAGAGAAAGCTTTTCTCAGAAAATATTGGGCAAGGTGGAAGGCTAATCATGTAGGCCGCTGGTGTGTCCATTAGTCACTCTGGACTTTGTCATTTTGAATCAAAAAATATATAAATGAAATATTTTCTATCACTGTAGGTGATGAAAAGGTGGCCATTATACATAATAGTGCATTGAGGCATTACCTGGCTATTCAGGAAAATTGCTAGATAGAATATATCAAAAATTACTTGTAGTGAACTAGTCTAAACTAAGGAATGCTAATTTTAATTGGATGTCCTCACTAGAATGTCACTTCTGTTAAAGACTCTGCATTAATATGCGCAAATAGAATAAGCTTAAGAGATGTATGGAAATATAAGTGTCTGCTATATTCTGCACTCAAGATCCATTTTGGACTATGGGAGAACTGCAATGATCATTTATCTCATCTAATCCTTGAAACAGTATTATACTCAAACAGAACTGAGGAAGTATTTTATTTGAACTTCTTTTAGCTCTTGGTGGCTTTACTAACATTATGTAAACAAAATTTGGGGTGGAAAAAGGATCAAGTTATTAATATCCTGCATTGCATCATTCTGAATGGCATGTTTTTTCACCTCACTAGCAAGCACGTACATTTACTCTGTATAAACTTTTTGATATATCATGTCAGTAATGTGATTTTTACATTAATTGCATGTACTTTGCTGGAACAGTCATGCAATGCCACACATAAAAACATATGCTCGGTACAATGCTCAAAATCTTGCGTAAGCTTCTCAAACTATACACATTTAGCCATGTCTTGTCTGTTACCATTTTATCCTTCAGATAGACTTCGATTATATGTTGCTTTAAAACCTTGCAACAGATGGTTTCTTCTTACTTCAGCAAATCTAAGCAAAGCCGCTTGGGGTGCATTACAGAAGAACAATTCCCAGCTTATGATACGTTCGTATGAGGTGAACTCCTCATATACTTTGATGATATCATCTGATCATAAAGTCATGTACATGATCAAATAAGTTTCTTGGGGATTACTTCTAACTAGCAACCATCTCTTGTTGTGGTGGTAAAAAAGCAATAGTTACATGATAACTTACAACAAGAAATTGCTTGATTATGTCCATCATCAAAAGACCATAGAAATGCTCAATAATTTGCTTTGTCAATTCAACATTTTGTTGAACTTCATAATAGGGAGCTAAACTGCTAGAGTGATTCTTTTTTTTTCAAAAAAAAAAAAAAACTCATTTCAAAGAGATTTAAGGTAAGCAAATTTGTAACTGCTGGTAAATATATTTTGCTCTTCAACCTCTACCTGCCTTTGCCAGCTAAAATTGGGTACTCGATCATGTAAGAAAGCGGTAAGTGGTATTAAACTTGTTTTTCCCTGCATGAAAAAAAAATCAAGGCTGGTTCTTGTTTCACATTTTCTCCTTACAACGTCTTTATATGCTTGTCTCTATTTTCAGTTGGGAGTTCTGTTCTTGCCTTCTTCAAAGGCCAATGACCAAGCTTTTTCTTGTACAGATGACCATGTACTGCAACAGGTAATTCAATCTCACTAGATGAGAAATATAGCGGTTCGTTTCAATTCTTTGAACAAACATCAATTTTATCATAAATCTGTCTATTGTACAGGAGAATTCCAGCTCAGGTTATATGACTGGTGGAGGAAAAACAAGGTTGGCAACCTTATGCTGGAAAGGAAACAATCCAAACGAATCCTCCAAAGTGATCCGGCTACCCGTTCCATATCAACTCCCACCTCAACCATACAACTCCTCAGGTCAGGAAGTTATTTGCAGCTCCGTTTATAGTTCCCAATCTTTTCCATAAAAATGTTAACAATCAAGAACGAACAAATTTATGTTCTTCATTGTTTCAAAGCAGACGAGCCATGGTCGTGGGACAAGCGATATACAGAAAAAGATGCCTACGGTCAAGTATGGCCACGCTGTGGCTTGTAGATCAAGATGGTTTGATCCAACTGGAATCTAAAGCAGAGTCGAAAATTTTCAAGTGTGGTGGTAATATTAAAGCAGAGGTTTTAAGTTTATATTGCTGCCTTTTCATTGTAAATAATCATGTATTGTGTTCACGTAGAATCTATTAGTTAAACCCCAAAATCATTCTAATTTTAATTGCGAGACTCACTGTGATGTTTGAAATGGGCGGGGGAAAGTGTTAAAAATTATAGACTTTCAAGACCCATTTTAATCTCTATTTTAACAACCAAAGGAAAAAATCTTTTATGCATACTTAAAAGTCTCAATCATGATTTCAATGGTGTATGCATATGTGAACCTTTGAGCCCAAAATGGAACTTGTAGTTTTACAAAACCAAGGATGTTTCGATTTTTGAAATGTGAAAGTGGAAGATAGATGTTCTAGAGGAAGGGAAAAAAATCATAGTAAACTAAAACGTCGTTTTGCACATATGCTTTAAATTCAATAATAATATCCCAAAGATGCATCGGATCTACAGCAAAATCCTGAACACATTGTACTTGCAATGCTTTGTGATTTAGGAGTTCCTGGTACAGGTCGGTTACTGAGGTAAACTTGACCACCAGTTTGGCATTTATACAGACATGAATTATTACTAAAAAAAACATTTTCTTTGGGTACAGAAGGATCTTGTGGAAATAAATTGAATCATTTTTTGACATATGTAGAAGTGTCGGGCCCGATGTCACGAGAGCCAGTATTCATATACGGTCCTCGGAAGTTAGCCTGAGGTGGCAGAGGCTTTGAGTAGTCAATTATGGGTCTATTCTTCGATTTCCTTCAGGAAGCAAACTTGTCTTAGAAAACAACCGATAAAGATGGAAGAGAACTTGGAAGGACAGTTTAGATTTTACTTACACAAAGAAGAAAGGAAATGCTAGGCCAGCTCCAGCAAACGCCAACAGACCACTTGCAACTGCCACATTACGTATCCGAGACATCTAATGGATCCGATCTGGAAAGAAAAATAAAATTATATGATTGTGACAAGCAGATGGCAGCATCGATAATATAATGGTCATAATTGAGAAAGACGTAGAAAAGCTCTTTGTTTGGGAAAGAAAAAGTGGGCATTGTTTCCTTAATTCGCATTGAAGCATATGCCAAGGAACCAGCATGAAGTTTTACCATGCATTTCAGAACCCAAGTTGACAAAGGGGAACATCTCTAATGACGTCGAAATTAATCTTCCATCAAAACATCTCTAATGCCGTAAGAAATCTTTTGATGGAGGATTAATTTCAATGTCGCTAGAGATGTTTCCCTCATTCATTTGCCCTGGCCTAAATTATAATTGCAAATTGGCGAACGATGACCTTCCAAATGAATCAGTTCCACATCTCTTCATATAGTTCAATATACTTGTTCTTTTGTTAGTTTATGAAAGAGATTGGATTAGCTATTCACTATAGCTTCACGTCACTGTTTTGCTATTAGTTCTTCTCTTTTTCTCTAGCATTTCTTTTCATCTCTAAAAAATTCTCCATTGTAGTTACAGTAATATTGGCAACAAATATTTGTCTATCTAATTGCTTGTAGCTTTTTCTCTCTATTTTAGTTGTTTAGCTGCTTTGTAATTACCATATTACTAGCATCTGGGTTCACTTTTTCTGAAAATCAGTTAACGTTGACCAACTTTGTAAGATTTCAGATTAGTTCAGGACAATCATGTCTTATTCCACATTGATTCTGCCTAAACTTTGTTTGGATCCCAGCATCTTCCCAAAATTCAGATTGCTCAAGTTCGAAAACATCTTATTAAATGATTAAACAATTTGCAGCAAAAACCAGCATTTATCTTGTAGAATCTTTCTGGATAAAATGATCCATTGGAGTAATACTGTTCTCAATTTTTTTTTGGTTTCCATCTTGTTTTGCTAAAAAAAAAAGAAGCTTGAAGCCTCATTTTGTGAATAAACAACTAGAAAATGGCAGTGTACAACCTCACTTGAGAATAAACAACTAACAAGGATAGTATATTAGTAGATTTTACCACTACCTTGATCTGAAATTTGTTCATACAAGCTTGTATTTTTTTTCCTTGCATGTATGTTACTTTAACTTGGCGTTTGGTTCTTTCATAAGAATCGGAATGAGAATGATAGTATTGTGGAATGAGATTAGGTATGTGCATGGATATCACTCTTAAAAACAATGGTTAGTTAGTTGAATATTTTCTATTAGAATGAACCAAAAATTTCTTTTTTACCCTTAGAAGAAAATAAAAGAAAAAGTGAGATGAG
>JBAMIE010181451.1:0-13173 GCA_037177295.1 Kaempferia parviflora | reverse complement strand
GTTTATAAGAGAAAGATATCTCCATTGGTATGAGGCCTTTTGGGTAGAGCCCAAAAGCAAAACCATGAGGGCTTAGGCTCAAAGTGGATAATATCATGCCATTGTGGAGATATCTAAAATCTTTTGGACCCAACAGATTCAACTCTATCTTCTTCACTCTCCTCGTCAATGGGTTTTGGATGGGAGACAGGGTTAGGATTTTAGCTTGGCCTAATCATCGGGAAATGACAACCTTGACTTTTTTCGTTGGTGAACAAACGGGGGAGAGGGAAGCAAGAATCGATGGGGTTAGGGTTTTGCTTTGCTTCGCCGGGAAATGACAACCTTGGTTGGGGTTAGAGTTTTTTCGTCGGGGAAAGTATGCATTGTTTGTCGGTGAACAAACGGGGGGAGAGGTAAAGAAATGAGAGAGATTTAAACTGAAGATGATGGTAGTGTTGGGATCGGATGACCGGTTCTTAGTCTTTCTGAGAGGTTAGCGCAAGCGGAAATATAAATAAAGACAAGTAAAGAACAAGATTACCAAACGCTAACACCTTCGTTTACTTGGTATTCACCTCCAGCGAAGGTGACTAGTCTAAGGGTCCACACGATTGCACTATTGTCCACTATGAAGGCGCTTCTTCTTGGTGAAGTAAAACCTCTCACAAATAAGATCTCCTTCCTCTTTACAGTGAGAAATAAGAGTGGGAGTAAGAAGACAATAGATCACAAAAATGGGCAGGAGAACCTTAACCATTTTCGTGCACTAGCCTCCTCCTTAAATAGGAGAAGCCCGACATCAGTCGCCTGATTCAGTTATCAGGCAACTGGTGCCTTACAATGACTAATCATTCTGTACAACAACTAGTCTAATCATCGCCAACAGCTACTGATCAGTCACCTGGTCATGGACCACTCGACTGATCCAGACGACTGATTCAGAGGACCAATCTTTCTGTGGGTTTCAATTTTCACTCATCTCTCGGGACTAGTCGCTTGGTCGGAGTACCAGTCGATTGGTCCAGTACACTTCACACTTTCACCACTCTCCGGTGTCGCCCTTTGATGCTCTCTTCCTTGTGCTTTCGTCCCTCTGATGCATACGAGTTCGCGGCTCGTTTCCATGTCATCCTTTACTCGCCTTGAAGTCCGCTTCCTTGGCTCCACTCCTTTGCTCCTCGTCCGGTGGTCCCTCGTCCGGCGGTCCCTCAGATGCTCCATCCTTCACCGATTCAAAGACCGAGCCCTTGGATGAGATCTCCGTATGCTTGTTCAATCCCTGTATGACTTGAATCCACATTAAATCCATATGAAATCTAAATTAAACTCTTTGACGCACACATCAAAATATGATTGCATCATCTACCGGTAGTTCTATAATTTTATACATTAGGGTGCTAAAAAATTATTAAAAAGTGAAAAATATAGTTTCTTTGGATGGAGAATTTACGCAAATACAGATTTACATTTGAGAATTTTTCTCTAATTTACTGTTTTATTCAATTGCCCCCATAAAATACAGATTTTATCATGTGTAGTTGGAACTCAAACCCGTTAGCATGCATATAAAGATCGGAGCTTGATTCGGGGTCAATGGATCCGACCTCGCTGTTCCTTTCACTCAATGGCTTGAGAGACTGCAAACCGTAGCTGAGACGACGAAAAGATTGTTAGGGTTCCTCGAGTTGAGAAGAGAGAGGCAATTGGAGAACCGAATAAAGCTAGGAGTCGGAGATTTTGATCGTTTAGCTACTTATGGTCTCTGTTTCCCTCTTCTCTTCCTGTTGCTGCTGAGGCTACTCCTTATGGAAGACGGATACACCAGCCTTCCAACAAGCCACCTACTCGGTTCCGTTCCCGTACGCCTTCCTCTTTTCTCTATTCCCATTCTAATGGTCTCTCTTATGATTTCTACGTTGGTTCATTATTTATTTCTTCTTTTGCCCCGAACTAATGCTGATATCAGACATCAGATCTTTATTCGAGCATGCCGATATATATATTTTTTCTATTTACTTTTCTTCCTAATTTTGTTAGATTTTTCTGCTGCTTTGTCTCTGTTCTAGCTGCAAGAGTTTCCTCGTGTTTGTAGATTCTCGCACT
The DNA here is from genome assembly GCA_037177295.1 of Kaempferia parviflora. Classification (NCBI taxonomy): domain Eukaryota; kingdom Viridiplantae; phylum Streptophyta; class Magnoliopsida; order Zingiberales; family Zingiberaceae; genus Kaempferia; species Kaempferia parviflora. The sequence goes on along the minus strand of JBAMIE010181451.1, from coordinate 11,088 downwards.
TTCATCTTTGAGCTTCTAGTTGAGGACTCTCTAGGCTCCAAGATCGTTTTCCCCCTTTCTGTTTTTCCTCCTTTTGCATTCTTTTTCTGTAGCTGGATACATAATCACGCAAGTTTCTTGCTCCAGGCTGTGGTTGCTGATGAAAAGCCCAATGTCAGTGCGGTCCAATCTGGTAATTTTTTTCTTCTTACTAGAGAGCATGGAATCCAAACTTCCCGTTTGTGCTTCACTTTTTCAAAATATAGCTTTTTTTACTCACATTTTGTTGGTCCTTTTTCAGCCTCACCTGCAAACTTGCATATCTTTCCACCTCCCAACGGAGGTTATTTGTCACCTGAGAGTCCATATGGTATGCATGTAAAATTAATTTGCCTCATTCTTCTACTCTGTTTACTAGTTCATCGATTCTTTTTTGGTGGCTCATGGATATGGATGTTTTTTTTCTACCTTGTGATCCATAGATACATAGGCACAATAGTTCACAGAATTATCAACAATACACATCCTATTCATAAAATACCTGGATCTAGGTTGTATAAACTAATGGCAGTTATTCAGGTTTTTATGTTGGATGAGAAATGATAATTGAATTAGATTCTTTGCTCAATTATTTCTTTGCTTATGGCAGAATGAGTGTTGATATTGGAGGGTAGCATTTCGTGTCCTTCAAATATGTAATAATAACCATTCCAGATACGATCCTACAGAGTAGTTTGGATTTGTTTGTATAGTTTATGTTATCAGTTTCAACATGCTTGTCTATTCATTGGAGTTCTGATATTGTAATACTTTGTATTGGCCTATGTGTTTCTGCCTTATGCATTTGCTCGTTTCCTTGCGGATTTGCTCATAGTTTTTCATCTATGCAGTTGGAGACGAACAAGCCACAAACAATTGGAAAGGACTATTGAGTATTTCATCATACACCTCATATTTCAACGTTGACACTGATGTTGTGGTTGATAGAATCATTAGTTCTGTGTATCCTTTGAATGATTTTTCAAGGAAGATCGATGGTAATCCTGATCTGTGAGTCTCCCTTCTATGCATTTTGATTAACTTGTAGATCACATAGAGCATATGTTTATTATTTAAAATATACCTAACTTGTAGTTATTTGACACACTATAATTTCCAATTTAACTGTTATAATTCTTAATAGTCTATAGCCTTGCATAAAGGTTAATAGTTGGTTAAGATCCTCAAAGAGTTGGTACTTGAAACATACACTTGTTCTAAAAAGAAAGAGGAAATGAATGACCTGGTCAGGTACAAATGAAGAAACACTTTAAGGTATCAACTCTCAGGTTTGAGTATTTGTGCCTGGCTTAGCTAAAATAATAATGCAAAAATAAACTAATGTAAAATGGTGAAAAATCATTGTCATGTTTGTTATTTCTTTCTTAATTTTTTTTCCTACTTTACTAGTTATTTTTGAATGTGTCCAAGCTTAGTGTTTATTGAAGATTGCTTGCATGAAATGATGTAGCATGAAGACACTATTGATGTAGCATACCGAAGGAACAAGAGAGCAAACTTCACATAGAGGAAATTCTCACACAAAAAAGTAAGTAAAAAAGTTATTATTGACAAATACATGGACATTAAAGCAAACAAGAAAAGAAATAATCCAAATAAGGAAATCACATTAAAGTCAAATTGGAAATTCAATTATTCCCTAATTATTAACTAAAAGAGAGATGCGATAATCCTTTAAATTTAAAATTTATTTGCAAATGTGCCGATTTTAAATTATTCTCGAGTTGTTTCAACTAATTGTCAATGTGTTAATCTCACCATCAACTTTATTTTCTTTTTATGCATTATTTTTCTCCACCAAGTAGATTTTGTGGGGCAATGAAACTATCAAAATCAAGTCCAATGGTGTTGCATATAAGTGCCAATTAAAGACACCTCTCAACTAGATTGAGCGGATGTTCCACAGGAAATTCATCGAAGCTCTTCTATGATGATACAAGAACCTTCAATTTTCAAAATTCCTTTTCCACGAACTAGGTATTTGTAAATCCTTCAATCTAGCAATATTACCATTTGAGAATTCATATTGTGCTTGATCTGATTAGAGGGTTGTGGCACGAATGAGAGTATTGAAGTTGACATTGTCCAAATGTGACCTGTAGGAAAATCGACTGACTAAGAGGAAGACTTGAATGAAGGATCGAAAGAAGTGCTAGGAGGGTGAATAGCGCATTTTGCTTTTTCACTTTTTCAGAAAACACGAGAATACACCGCGGAAATAAAGAAACAAAAATAAACACAAAGCTAACACCTTTGTTTTTGTTTTTTACTTGGTTCACATCTTGACGACGACCCGCACTTATTGAGTGTTTTCGTTGGGTAATTCACTAATAGTTCGATAAATACAATATATTGATTACAAATAAGGAAATAAAGCATAATAAAAAAAATAACTATTATATTGAGGATTGACTTGGAGGTTGTTGTCAGAGTAACATTTCGGCGTAGTAGTAGAGTTTCCGAGAGCATGAGCACGTAGTGTTTTCAAGGTTGCTAGTTGAGGCTGCTTTTATAGGCCATACCAGGCGCTGGATCCCTTCTAGGCTTCTCCACTGAGGCCTATTCAATCCACCATCGCCAACTTATTCACTTCCAGGCGCCTAGACCTCTCATGCACGCCTGGACTATTAACGTGGCGACACCTTGTCGAAGTTTTATTCTAGTTGAGTCTATCCCGTCAGGTGTCTGGATCCCTTCTAGGCGCCTGGATGCCAATGTGCGCCGACCAATCAGAGGTTGCCACCTCATTTTGCCGCGAGCCGAGGTGATTAGAGTGCCTGGATCCTTTACAGACGCCTGGATTAGCTTAGGGCGCCTAGATAGCACTTCTAGGTTTTAATTTATGCGTCACAGAGTTAACACATAAAACAAATAATATAAAAATCAAATAGTTTGACCGTCTTTGGACTGTCCATTCCTAACTTTCGAATTTTGCTTAAACCTAGATCGGACTGACTCCTACTTATTCCTTTTAGGAGAGTTTACCTGTTGCCAAACATTCGGTCCTCTAGATGTGTTTGTAATTTTGCTGAGCATCCGATCTTGACCTTCGGACTTCCCACTAGACGTCCGGTCATCAACTCGCCTAGACTTCTACTTGGTGTCCGTGACCCCTAGGGCTTCCCGCCTAGTGTCCGCGACCCCTAGGGCTTCCCGCCTAGTGTCCGCGACCCCTAGGGCTTCCCGCATAGTGTCCGCGACCCCTAGGGCTTCTGCTAGATGTCCTCGATCTGCCAAGACATCTGCCCAATCTACTCGACTAGGGCTTCCTTGCCTAAACTCACGTGTACACTTAGACAACTTTGTTAGATCACAATGACCCTTAACTTTGAACTTTTGCTAATATTAAAACCATAGGCTTGATTAGTTAGTGCTTTCAGCATCAACAATCTCCTTCTTTTTGATTTATGACAACCTAGTTCAAAGTTAAGTAAAATATAACATTTCAAAGATAAATTATAACGCAAAAAAACTTAACTTTTCAAAGTAAGAAGTTTGAGTTTAGTTTTTCAAGTGTTAAATGCTTTTGAATTTTCGAAGTAAGGAGATTTTAAAAGATGCTCCCCTTAATTTAACATTTCCCCCTCAAGAGTTTAAGGAATTTTCTTCCTCGAGTTGTTGGACTTAGTTAAGTTCCACTTTGAACTAGTTCAGTCAAAGAACTTGGTGGTTAGTCTCTTCCTTAAGGATTTTTACCTTCTTTTGTAATGACTTGATCGGGACATTGGACCTAGATAATTTATGAGTCAAATAGGAAATCATGTTATACAAATTTTCAACTAACGCAAGACTTAAAGCAGTCTTGCAACCTTTTGAACTGGGTACAGATCTCAGACTCGTCTTAATCATTTGTTCTCGTGCCGATAGTGCAAGGATGCTTGCTTGATTTTGTTCTTCTTCATCGGAGTCTTTCGACGAGGACTTATCCTACGTTGCTTGTAGTGCCTTATTTCTTTTTTGCTTTTTATTGCCTCTCAAATTTGGACACCTGACTTGAAATGTCCCTTCTGGTTGCACCCATTCCATGACTTACTTTTTTTTTTTTTTTTTTTGGAGTCTGACTCGGTTTTGACGGGTTGCCATTCGTTTGGATTACCTTCTTGATTTTGCGTTTAGTGAATCCTTTCTTTTTCTTGTAGAGTTTCCGAACTAGATTGACTAGTTCAGTGGTGATTTCGTCGTTGCATTCAGAGTCCGAGTCGTCTTCGAACTCGGTACTTTGGTTCCTTTGTCTTGATTTTTCCTGCAGGCGGTTTGGCGTGTATTAGTTTATTTGTGATTCAAATTTGGAAATAACTCATTTAAAAATTGAAAGATCCTTAGAAACATTGTAAGCATCTACCATAGAAGCTCACAAGGTGTTCCTAGGAAAATCATTGAGTGTACCTTATTATGTTGCGATTCTCTACTTTTTGTTCGATTGAGTGGAGGTCATTGAGTATATCTTGGATCTGGGCGTGCAACCGACTTCCCGATTCTCCTTTTTACATTTTAATATTATATAATTTATTGAATATTAAATCACGCTTACTTATCTTTGTATCGGAGGTTCTCTCGTGTACTCGATCAACTTCTCCCATAGGTCTTTAGTACTTTTGAAGATCCAACCCGATTCAGTTCTTCTTTAATCAGGTTACACTTAAGAGTTTGAGTAGCCTTTGCACCCGTCTCAATTTTCTTCATCATGTGCGCTCGCATCCCACTGGTACACCGTTTTCGTCAAGTAGTATTGCAAATCCAGCCTGGATGATGATCCACATTTCCACATGAGTCTTTAGGTGTAACTTCATCTGACCCTTCGAGTACCTGAAGTCTTCGCGAGAGAAGAGTGGCGGTTGGGTGGTACTGTATGAGTGGTGTTACACCAATTTTGAGGAATGAAAAAACACGAGTGAGAAAAAGGATTTATCAGAAGGGGTGATTGCATCTATTCTGATTGACAATGGAAAAAATGAAAACGAAAAAAATGCTCGAACGGTGGTTGTGCTAATTCAAAGTGCCTTCGTTCTAATACTAATTGAAGGATTGAAAGAAATACTAGAGGGGGTGAATAGCGCGTTTCACCTTTTCACTTTTTCAGACAACACAAGACCTTTTCACTTTTTCAGACAACACAAGAATACACCGCAGAAATAAAGAAATGGAAATAAACACAAGGCTAATCCCTTTATTTTTACTTGGTTCGTAGCCCGGTTCCAATGCCTCGTTAAGTGCTTTCGTTGGACCATTCACTAATAGTTCGATAAGTATAATATATTGATTACAAATAAGGAAATGAAGCATAATACAAAAAAATAACTATTATACTGAACCGAGTATTGACTTGGAGGTTGTTGTCAGAGTTGCGTTTAAGTGTAGAAGTAGATTTTCTAATCAGCACGAGCATTGTTTGAGTGTGGAAGCAGTGTTTCAAGGATGCTAGCCGAGGCTGCTTTTATAGGTCATTCTAGGCACTTGGATCCTTTCTAGGCCCTCCATTGAGGCCTATCCGATCCACCTTCATCACCAACTTATCCACTTCCAGACGCCTCTTGACCTATGTTGCATGAATACGGATACAGGTATCGTATCGGATCCGACACGGATACGGCGATATGGAAAATTTTAAAAACATAAGACACGATACGGCTAGGATACGTCGATTATTAAAATATAAAAAAATTATATATATATATATTATATAGTATTAAAAATTAAAAATCCTAGAATAGAAAATCATGTCCATAATACATCAACCATAATATCCATTACAAACAAAAAGTAACATAAAAAAATTCAACACACTAAATCCATCTTAAACAAGTAAAAAAATCAAAGATCCATATTGGTCTCATCACCATCAGTAAATAAGACCGACTCCAATTCAGGTTCATCAAGAGACAAATTGACAATTTCAAGGATAGCAACACCCTCCATGTCCATGGAATCAAATCCATCTGCTCCAACATCCCACATCTTGCTTTCTTCTTCATTATAATATGGACTCCTAGATAAAAGACGAAGATTACACTGAACATACACTAAATCTTTCGCTCTTTGTGGTGTTATCTTGTTCCTCTTCAATGAGTGTATGGAATTCTAGGTGCTCCAATTTCTCTCACAAGAAGGAGAAAAAGATGGATGTCCAAGTAGCTTTAAAGCTAAACTTTGAAGAGTTGGTATAGAAGCACCATGGATAGCCCACCACTTAGTTGGAGACATCAAACCTCGATCACGCATTGGATCATTATTAGAAAAATCATCAATGGCAACTGAAAAAGACGCAAACTCCTCATTGACACTTCTTCGTTCGATGAATTGGAGTAATATCTTTCAATGCACTTTTTTCCTTTCCCTTGAAACTTCGATGTCCCTATGAGGAGGAAGACGATTGGGAGATTCTTGGAGCCACTCATGAAGATTGATAGTTTAACATTATTCATGAATTAATATTTCTAATTTGCTAAAACTTATAAAGTTAAAAATTTTCAGAGCTTTACATTGGATTTAAAGAATGTGCCAAACAACCTCAGGAAACTTTGAATCTCCACTATGAGGCCCCTTTGAGATAGTAACTCTCATTTTCTCTATCATTTCATCCCACCACTCATAGACTAAATGAAGACAAGGTTGATCAATGTCTACTTTCCTTAGCATCTCATAAATCGAACTTATAAATGTAAGTATATAATCAATCTTTTCCCAAAATTGATCATTCAATATCTTGTACTTCACTACTCTGGCCTTTAATACATCATTCTCCTTGTACAAATCCCATCTCTCACTAATTATCATGTTTTCAAGACATTTCTTGATTTGTCTGAACCTTTTAAGCATAATGATCGTGGAAGCAAATAGTGTATCCACTAGAGATAGCATCTTCAAGTCTGAGTTATCGTTGAATATTGATAATCTCATAGTGATTCATGATAAAATTCTTGATCATTGAAACATCATTTGCTACTTCTGTTATCCACTTGCACTCATCAAAGGCTTCTTTGTTTTGTAGAGAGTGAGTCGGCGCACAAATATTCTTCAAAGCAAGATTCAATGTGTGCACAACGCAAGAAGTCCAAAATATGTTAGGTGCTTTGCCTCAACGAGTAACCCAACAGCTTTGCAAACAGGAGCATTATCAGTGACCACTTGGACAACATTCTGATGTCCCACTTCATTTATGACATCAATGAGCAACTTAGAGATGGAAACTTTATCCTTGTACTCACCTTCACAATTTATCGCCTTAAAAAACATAGCACCACTTCACACACGGCATGATATTAATTAGCGGTCTTCTTTGCACATCCGACCACCCATCACTACTAATGCTAACTCTCTTTTGTTTCCAAGCAGCTTTTGTTGGCTTTAATAGCTTTCCAATATGAGCTTTTTCTTTTTGAAGAAGTGAAGTTCTCAATAAATTGTATCTAGGTGGAAGATAACCTGGAATTGTTTGTTGAGTAGCTAAATTGAAAGCACGAACATAATGAGGATTCCTAGCAATATTGAAAGATAATTCTGCGGTGTAAAACAACCTTGCAATTTCAGAGTGAAGCTCATCTCTAGCATTCAAGTTAAAAGCTTTTTTAAGAGGGCCAAGTGGTCCTTTCCTCTTCTTTGTTGGATCATCATTTTGTAAAGGACCACTAGAATAAAATGAGGTATTTGAAGCCATATTTGATGCAACATAACTTCTTTCTGTTTAGAATTCTTTCTCAATTCTGCATCATCAATAAGTTGCATACGCTTCATTTGATCCATTGTAACACCGTACAACTAGTAATTCCAGCACTTTTTTGTTTTAACAGGTGTGCTTTCACCCTTGAATATGATCCTTTGCATACTTTACTATATATATTGCATGTCCAAGTGACATTTCCTCCTCCAACTGCCTTTTTCACCTTGGTTACAAATTTCCACGAAGGAGAATAATCATCAACGTCCTCCTGTGCACTCTTATTTTGAAAACTTTCCATGGTAAATAGGCTGAAAATAACAATTAAAAAGTAGCGAAGGGGGATTAAACTTACTAGTTAATAGTTATTATATACTTACCAACAGGGCCAACACCAACAGCAAAAATAAATTCATGATCTATAAAAAAGTATACGTACTAGAAAAAAGGGCAGCCGACCTATGTAGCACCAACACTCCAAATTCCAAAAGCAGCCGGCGGTGACTGGAAGCGCCAGCAGACTGCTTCCAACAAGCAATGTCAGATTGCTGCGAGCAACAGCAAATTGCCGTGAGCAACAACAGCCAAAAATAAAATAGTGATCTCAAAAGAAAATATAGAAAAGCAAAAGGACGGCTGCTTGCTGCGGGCATCTGTGAGTCGTTGCGGTTGTTGGAGAGCATAGGCGAGCGACGGAGAGCTCAGATGAGCAGTGGTGAGCAGGCGAGCGAAGGCGACGACCGGACACGATGATGGCGAGTAGACGCGACGTTGCTCGTTCGCGTTTTGGTGTCACGATGAAGCAAATTGGGGTGGCAACAGCGGCGAGCAAATCGAGGCGACGACTGGACGCGACGGTGGCAAGTAACAGCGACGAGTGTACGCGACTGTGCTTGCTCGCGTTCTGGTGTCATGGCGTGTGACTAGAGTCGCGACGTCGCGATGAAGAAAATCGGGGGAGTAAATTTAGGGTTTTTTATTTTATTAAGTAGTTATATGAATTTTAATGTTTTTCAATTCTACCCTTGAAAGTTTTTATATTTTTACAATTAAGCCCAAACGTGTTCGGAAACGTGTCCTAGCCGTGTCTAATTGGTCAAATTGGAAAAAGTCAACGACACAGTTTTGCCTGTCCGACACGCGTATTTGCGTGTCCGTGTCGTGTCCGTGTCCGACACTCTAAATTTTTTTTGGAGTGTCATTGCTACATAGGTCTATCTCAAATCCATTTACCTCTTTCCATTGAGTTCCATCACAAGAGCTGACCGCTTCTGATGTGAGGTTCACTTTCCTACATGAAAGTGATAAAATCCATTCAATAGGATTTTTCCATACGCGCTCTTTTACTTCGTCTGAGTTCAACCACAACTGCTTCATCATCATGTTCTTGTGTTTCATATGCCTATTTACAGGAGTTAACGTCCTCTCGGGTCTTATACGGAAACACATGCTTGAAAACGAGACATTTCTTGATTCTATTATTGATTTCTTGTGTACATTCGGTATTTATAACTCGTACACAAAAAATTGATACGCTTATGTGCATATTTAATAAATATGCAATCAACAATTTTCGGTCATATCTTAATCCTTTTCGAATCATGCACCAAAATTTTAGCAAGACACCCCACATTCGTAAATATTTGTAGTATGATTGTCTTCCATTCCATAACTCATAAGGAATCTTATTTATTTTCTTTTGGGTAACTTATTTAAAAGGTAATTAGCTGTTAGGTGTTAACACAACTTTTCCCCACGTGAACTCTCAGTTCAGAGCTTAATAGAAGATCATTCATCATCTCCTTTAGAGTGCGGTTCTTTCGCTCAGCAATTCCATTTTGTTGAGGAATATAAAGAGCTATAGCTTCGTGTCTGATCCCATGTTCATCACACAACTCAGTGAACGGTGAAACATATTCACCGCCTCGGTCACTTCGAACCACCTTAATTTTTTTATTAAGTTAGTTTTCAACCTCATTTTATACGGAACAAATTTCTTTATAGCTTCATTCTTACTTTTGAGAAGATATATATGATAGTATTTTATGTTATCAGAGTGATTAAGTATTTATCCCCACTATGTGTCGGTGTGCTTTAAGGTTGCACACGTCGGAATTAAGACGAGCGGTTCGCTGCTCCTTTCAACATATTGAAAGGATAACCTTGTCATTTTCGCTTCAACACAAATTTCAAAGTTGTGTTTCAGGGGTGAAATGTTGGTATGCTTTGCATGCTAATCTATACAACACATCGTAGTTAACAGGACCTAGTCTACCATGCCACAAATACGAAGACTTAAGCATATAAACGAAAGAGTTTGCAGTTTATTAACCTTAGACGTAATTACCATTACACTGAGCTTAAAAAACCCATCGGTTACATAACTCTATTATAAAAATATTCAATTTTTTTTTGGACATAACAACTCTATTCTATTCGACTCAAAAATAATACGGAATCCATATTTGCTTAACAGTGATTCAGACACTAGATTCTTCTTTGAAACATAATTGAGACTTAACTCCTTGCCCGAGGTCAGCTTTAGCACCACGTTTACTTGGCTCATGATGTCCGAGGTTATTGAGTTCCTCGTAAACAATTTCTCTCCATGTTTGATTCCTTATTGCAGTAGATATGTCTAGTGGCTCCAATATCAATCCACCATTGCCGAGGGTTTGAACCCACTAGGTTAAGTTCGTAGACTACGACGCAGAGGTCATCCCTTTCTCATTCAGGTTGGCCTCCTGCTTCTTCGTCTTTTAGCATTCTGAAGATTCGGTCACAGTTGAAACACTTCTCAAATAACTTTTTGCTTATGCTTCCTCTGGGTCCCATCTTGGAAGACTTAGGATTCTTACGTTTTGAGTTTTGACTGTGCACGACCACGTTGCTTTACAATAGTATGTTTTCTCCCTAAACTCTTGTTGTCTTCTTTCAGACCACGATGCAGAGGTCGTCCATTTTTGGCCCCTCGTTCAGGTTGGCCTCTTGCTTCTTCGACTTTCTGCATTCCGAAGATTTGTGACTCGTTTACAATTGAAGCACTTTCCATAGAACTTTTTGCTTATGCCGCCTTTGAGTCCTATCGGAAGACTTGGGATTCTTCCGTTTTGAGTTTTGATTATGTTTGACCACGTTAGCTTTGACAGTAGCCTGAGAGGACAACTTTCTTCTTGAACTCTTGGTGTCTTCTTCGATACAGTCTAACAATGAGTTCCTTCATGTTCATTTCCTTCCGCTTGCGGTTCAGGTAGTTCTTGAAGTCTTTCCAATCGGGAGTTGACTTCTTAATGATTGCTGCCACCTGGAAGGTTTCACTCGGAATCATTCCTTCCGAGAGGATCACCTGAAACTCCTAGACTTGGTTGATCACCGTCTCGGAGTCAACCTTTTTG
>JBAMIE010181442.1:0-13173 GCA_037177295.1 Kaempferia parviflora | reverse complement strand
TTTAGATATATTGTAAAAAAATATTATTTTTTTAAAATTTATAATAATTTTATAAATTAGGGACTATTTTATTTTTTAATTAGGGATTATTTTACTTCAATATTTATATATTATGGATGATTTTATTTTTAATGTGTTTGAGTGAAATATAGTGAAAGGGTGAGTTGGTCATTTTACATTTTTTAGCTAGAAAATATTGTCTGAAAATAATGTGAGGGACTAAATTAAAGTAAATTAAAAGCTCAGGAATTATTTTGCAATTGAGTTGAAACCTCGGGACTAAAATAAATTTTACCCGTTCACGAGTACAAGAGGGTAGGTCTGACACCAGATTCAGTCAGTGGGCAGCACCATAGTCACTTGCATTTGCATACCCTATGATTAGTCCCTCTTTGGGACAAAGCTATCTATTTGTAATCAGCAAAGAGAGAGTTCTTCCTACTGAAACAGTTGTTTTTCTTTCCTGACAAGATCTACTCCCCCTCTTCTTTTCATTGTGGTTCTTCCTCCAGTGCTTTCACCAAGCACAAACTGTGGCAGCGCTCCATTGGCATCTCCAGCAGTGGAACTCCACGGACAACATTATTTTCACCTACTACCTCTTCTCCTTCATCACTAGCTGCCAACTCCTCTGCATGAACCATGCCAAAAAACAGGCTATCTGAATGAAAGCAGTCGACCTATTCTGACAGCCTAAACTAGTGGAGCAACCAGTGCAAAACCAACAACCTCAGTTATCTTATCTAATTGTTGCTTCTCTACAACTGCAATCCATCTACTAAGACTCACACTTACCTCACGGTAAGTATGATTTTTCTTCCTCCTTGTATTAGAGCTTTGATTCTTCATCTTTGGGGTCAAAGACAAATATCTAGTTACTTGTTCTCAGATCTCCCTTCATCTAGTGACAACCAATCAGATCCAGGTCCAGATCAAGATTGGTTTCCTGCTTCTTCATATTTATTCAATGGAATACTCACTTCATCCTCAGTCACCGGGAGGACTTTATCAAGTACTTTCCTTCTTCCACTATGTCAATCCCTGAATGTTACCAACGATACCATCATCAAATGATTTGCTTCTCCCCTTTCATCAGTCCATTGCATGTTATCCACAGTCATAGAGGAAGCCACTTGAGAATAAACAAGGTACTCAAGATAGGGACAGGAGAAGTGAAGCAGCAATTTGCCTTGTCTACCTGGTTAGAAATTTAAAAAAAAAAAAAAAAGGGAAAAGATAGGATCAATTTGAATCGCTTTTCCTCACTTTTGTTTACTTGAAAGTGTGTGAGGAGAAAATTGAAAAAAAAAAATTTACAATTGCATGTCTTGAGAATGATAAATTGAAGGTTAAAGTTGTCTTTTTCTCTCATTCCTCTTCCCTCCTTACATTCAAGTAAACAAAACAAAGGATATCAACCCCCCCCCCCCTCCCCCACCCCAATCTCTTCATTCCCTCTTCCCTACCTCAGCATTCCTTCTTTCTTTCTCCTCTTCCTCCACTCAGTAACAAGCTATACATATATAGTATCTTCCTTTCTGATTGAGAGGAGTGAGGAGAATTATTGAGTTTTCAGCTGAAAGTTATAGGTGCAAAGGGCTTAATCCCACCTCAAATATCTTAGATTTAGATTGTGGTGAATACTCTATAAACCATGTAATAGCCCTCTTTTCAAAGGATGATATCAATATTACCTGCCCACTTAATAAAGGAAAATAGAAAATCATTTACTTTTTCTATAAAGACCCAATCATAAATTTAGAAGAAATGGCAATATGAAAAGGAAAGAGATATGAATAACAAAGTTTGAAAATAACTGGGAAATAAGTAATTGATTATAAGAAACAATAGTCACATTAAGACCAAGTAAGAAATTGAATATTTCATTAAAGTTGTGTTTCCAAGCAAAAAAATGCGATGGAGAAACGAATGCTCATGTCACTTGTTTCCGTCCATTTCCTTGAGCAAAACTGGAGGGATAGGAAAGGTTTCTCAAACTTCCTCGGTTTTCTCTTTCACCCAAAAGTTAAACAGAAAGTGCTTATTTGGGCAAAAATTCACTAATTTCACTAAAATATTATTTTATTTTTTGTTTATCTTAAATTTATTTCTCTTTTGAAGCAATTAAGTTTAGAAAATAAAGTTTCCCTCACTCCTTTTTTCCTCCAAGGATATGTGGAACAACATAAAGTTTCCCTCACTCCTTTTTTCCTCCAAGGATATGTGGAACAAATTTTCAAGAGAACACGATCTGAGAGATCAGTTTCTCTATCTTCTCCCTGCAAACTGTTTTCCCTAGCTCACTTCTCTCCCTCATGAATGCTACATTAAATGTAACAACAAAGAGAGCATAAAAAGACAAATCTATTTACATAAACGAACATACAACTATAAATTACTCAACAACTAACAGTACTTGCCTGCCCACTTATTGTAGTGCCTTGAACATCCTGCGCAGCCTTCTTAAACTTCTCAATTCCCTGAAAACAATGTGCTCCATTATGTATTACTTACCAATGCAAAAAAACTGATAAATGATCAAATAATATATAGTAATAAACAACAAGAAACTAATTGGTTGCTGTGATCCTTGTTACTATTGCTCTACCACCTTCCAAGTTCATTGTTCATCAGATATGTGGACGACATGGACAGCCAAATTGAGTGGGCAGCATTCACAGTATTTGGACATCTAACTGGAGGAATTTACATATAAATGGAGAAGATAATGCTGCTCACGTGTTTAACAAATGAATATGAGAATACAACTAAATTAATGGCATTTTCATCCCTGCTCAAGATTGATATACTTCTTTCACAGACTTCACAATAATAAGATCTTGAATATTCACAAACAGAGAAATGCAATCCAAAAAATGGTCTAACAGAAAGGCAAGTTGAATAAAATGAAATTATATGACCTATACTCATGCATAGTCAAAACCAACTTTTCTGACTGATTACCCGAAGTTCTGATTGTGATGAAATTGAATTCACAAGAACCAAATAGGTAAGATAATAATATTATAACAAAATAAATATTTTCCAGAGGCAAAAAAAAAAAAAAAAAGATGATGCATGGCTTCAATTTGACATCTATAATTATATGAATAAAACATTTACCTTTACTAATGTCCTTCCAAAGCTTGCTTCCTCCTCTGCTATTATCTCTTGTATCTTAGACTGATATTGCTTCAGCTCTGGGAATACAACGCCCATCACTTTAACAACAGTACCTACAAAACTAGATATCATTGCAATCATGAGACAAAAAATAACAAACATAGAAAACAAGATCAAAGTTACATATATTAATGTCTATATCCTAATGATAACCAAGGCAATATGAGATTGATCTAGCATTGAAATAGTCCTCAACGCAAGTAATCCGATTGTGAAAGAAAGCCTTTTCCAGATAGTTTCGTAAAGCACCTAGGTAGCAGAGTTTAATATTTTTTTTCGTAATACCAACACACAGCTTAGCATTTAACAAGATAGGATTACTTAGACATGCAGTTCTAAATTGCCTAGCAGAAATCATTTGTGCATAGAGACTGCTCACCATCAACAAATTCAATCCCAATAAAGATCATATAATCATTCTCAACAATGCATCTACTATGGAATCTTCAAGTATCATAGTTGGACGCCACGGACTTTCATATCCATTAGGATATTGACTATAATTCAATGTTCCAATGCACAATAAGCTCTATAAACTCGGTACATCATTATTAGAAATATTAACATGATGGCAGAGACATTTTAATTGTATTTATGAAAAAAAAAAAGTATTCAAATCCCAGCAATATAGACCTTTTTTTGCTGTTTTTTATCTGACAAAAAAAGTTTTCCCACGTTAACATTCTTATAATGGTAAAACCAAGAAATATGCATATTGAAAGGCCATTGTGCTTTGATCAATCTCTTCAACAGGTAGTTTGGCAACATATTTAGGGTTGTCTGTTAGAGAAAATCAAACATGAAGACATGAGAAACTAATATCCACCACTCAAGCATAACGCTTCAACACAAAATGTGTGTCCTTACACCTTACCCACTAAAGAATCCTTCTTGTGCTTTTAAAACTTCTCTGCCATATCGGACAGCTCGTCGAAGAATACGCCTAAGAACATATTCCCGCCCCTCATTCCCTGTAGATATATCAACTTGTTGAGGTATTTAAATAAGATGAAACACAGGCAAAAGTGAACAGATTAGGAAAAAAAATACATGTGAACAATATGCAATCAAAGCTCATTCACAAATAAGACGTTGACAACAGAGATACCTTATTACATGCACAAACAATCAAAATCATGGCATGCCATACCTTAAAGTTAAGATGTTACAACAGGGAAGTTTAGGCTGCAGGTGTTCTAAGCATATACAATCTTGGCTACTAGAGAGTATCAAATATGCTTGACGGGTAGCTTTGTCTGGTACCCTTCCATTACAAAACACTAGACACTTGTCACCTACTTATGACACAATGCATAACGACCAAATGTCAGATACAGAATCCTAGAAACCTTTATCCCACTAAATGAGGTCGAATAAGTTGTTGGAGATGACAAAGATGATAATTCGAACTGGCCTTGCTGCTAGAAAATCATCTGAAAAGCTCAAGGGAATGGCTATCGCAGCCTTGCTCAACATACACAAAAGGAAAGCAATGGAAGGTTGAGCAACATTACCTGGCTAAATGATTGGTGAAGATGCTGAGATAGATGGATTGAATTGATTATATTGAGTGGAATGACTAGAGGTGCGGCATAAAGAGCGAAAAAATTTGCAACTTCTAGATACCATATTGAGAAGAAAGTGCAGTTAAACTTATCAGGAAGTAAATAGATCCACAATATTCATAATCCCAAGTAACATTAGCAATAGAGAATTGTGTGGTTTCACTTTACCTACTCAAATCCAGTAGCTAACAACAATACTTAAGGATTAGAAAAAACAACATAGACTTCTAGTGAGCAAAAATATTATTTTCCAGTGCTTGAGGATTCCCCATACCTCAAATGTGCATATTTAGGCATGAAAATATGGAATAACCTAGTGATTTATATTACAAAAAGAATCAGCTAGATGCCCTGTTTGGAAAAAGACTGAAACTTACTCGCTTCTAACAACTTATGGTGGTCTGAAAACTTCAAACAGACTTTAAGAGTTCAAATAGATAAAACCAGATGGTTCAGACTTCAGAAACACAAATTTTGAAATATTTACCAGGACGGGAGCCATCAGCAATAGCAAAAGAAAGTGTTCTTATGTGATCAGCAACCACTCTATAGGCCATGTCAACTTTGTCCATATCATCAGATCCTATCTTGCCTGAGTAAGGCCGAGCCCCTGTCACCTGTAAACATTAACAGGGAGATTTCATCAAAATCTCAATGTATTTCAAAATTAAACAGAGGAGTTTGATAATAACATACTTGTTGAATGACATCAAATATAGGCATGAATACATCTGTATCATAATTGCTCATTTTGTTTTGAAGAATAGAAGTCAATCTTTCAAAACCCATCCCTGTATCAACATGTTTAGCAGGCAAAGACCTCAGACTTCCATCGGCTTCCCGGTTGAACTGCAAAAGGGTATATATAGAAAGAAATATAAAGAAGGAGAATCAATTAAAAAAGAAAAGAATATTTTCAAATATTAATAAAAAAACAAGACAAAAACTAATAAAATCATACTTGAATAAACACGAGGTTCCAAATTTCAATGCATGTAGGATCATCATTGTTAACCAAAGATGCGGCATCACGATTGCCAAGACGATCAAAATGTATTTCTGTGCAAGGGCCACAAGGACCAGTGTCACCCATTTCCCAGAAGTTGTCCTGTTGATATTACAAAGAATTACATATGGAAAACTTTTCACAATGGTTATGAAACAGATTGGCAATCCATATAGATCAAGATAAAAATGAAGCTTAACCATAACTTGAGCAAAAACAGAAATTGAGCACAAGAAATAATGAACATGTAAAAGGACCACATATCAAGAAACCAGATTGGAAAAGACACTTGCAGATAACTGTTTTAAGTTTTTTTTTAAATACCAATTTGGACCTTTTCACTCAAAATTTGATCCGCCCTTTTGAGAATTGTGTTGCATGACATAAGCATTAATCTGGAATTTAATCATTACATAGGAAGTAAACAGAAGCAGAGAACAAAAAACTAATCAGGTAATGTTGACAAGTGCATATAATAATCACAAATTATGCAACTGTTCTAGAAAAAAATTGGAGTTGCATAATGATGATATGAATAAGAGAAAGGATTTCATCTACAACAAGAACAACCAATCCTTTACCCACTCAATGGGGTCGGCTATATGGATACTTTTATGTCACTAGGTTCGATCCCCTACTATATCCTCATCGATATAAAAATGAATTTTATCTTGTTTTATCATTGTTAACTAAGTCTTCCTTTGTTTCCCTCTTTCTCGATTGATGTGCATATTTGTCATAATCTCACATCTCCTAAACTAGGGCATTTATTGGTAGCTTAAATTCATCCTCCTATCTCAACAATGGTCTTGTTACCTCTACTACTATTAAATTTAAAGTCCATGGACTTGTCTTTCTACTACTAAGCTTAAAACCTTTTACTGTTTCTTCTAATTTTTTCTGCCAAGGTTCAAACTTAGCATTTACACTTTCACATATTTCATTGACCAAAACAATATTATCTGCAAGCATAATAACGTGTCTTACATGTGATCAACGAGTTCATACATAACTAGTATAAAAAGATATGACACTTTGATATTACACCCTAAGTATATTTCATCCTTTTATTCATTTAAGACTTCGATTCTTGTTTTACATAGGTAAATTACCTTATTCATGCCTTGAAATAAATGTTAAGATACTATAGACAAATTTAAGAAATGATATTTTGTCAAATCATCATTGTTATGCATAGAATTGGCTGTCCATGTAAGGGACGTATTAACAATGAATAGGGAAATTGCATGCCCATATAATTGCATCTTTCATATGTGGATATTCTAATTATGTACTATTCCATAAACATATGATAATGGTGAGATAGACAAAAACCCCGTGTATTTGCCCTTCTATTGAAATATAGCTGCTACCATAAACATATTGCTATTATGTGGGCGAAATATATCAGCAAAATAGTTTAAAATTATTAAAGACTTGTGGAGACAGTCAAATGTTAACTAACAGCTGGTGCTGCAGATTTTAAGATAGGTCAATTTTTCTTGAGTAGATAGAAATTAGTTTTCGCAAAGTAGTTAACATAATCCTTTTCGCTCATAAATTTTTTTCTCTTTCCTCAGTAGACAAAAAACCTTAATATAGTTGAAGATTCCAGACCATTTCATCTTTGCATCACAATTTTTTTCTTTTGATTCACAGTATGAGAGGTTGTAAAAGATGATGTATGGACAACTTTATTTGGAAAACAGAAATTCTCAAATAAAGAGGTTTTATTCAAATAGAAGAATGAAATAAGATATATTCACAATTCATTATGAGTATTCGTTACACAGAGCTAATACTTGGTAAAGTTTTTTTCAAAATTGAGTCTCCTGATAACCTTATTCACAAAAGTAAATGCAGAATTTACAAACAGATTAATTTTAAAGTAGATTGGAAAGTCTCAGAGCATTTCAAGTTTCAAATAAACAGTTAATAAAATAAAGCACTAACTTATGTTACTTATGTATCTTACCTTACATCCAAAAGGCAACACCCGAGCAGGTGACAAAAATTTTAGCCATGTATCTCTAGCTTCAAAATCCGCTGGAAGTCCCAGCTTCTCATCACCGCCAAAATAAGTAGCATATATCCTATCTTTAGGCAATTTATATACCTGCAAGTCAATAAATAATTTGCAACTATGAGTTGACTTACCACTGTGCAATTAATATACAGAAGTTATCACACATTTTATGTGAACCAGTAAAAGTTAATGATTTGAAACACCTGAACATACAAGCATTGACTTATAAAAACTCAAATTAAGTAAAACCAAGGAAACAATTTTAGCCTCCGTCAAGCACCAAGAATATTCAAACTTATTCAACGAGAGTTGGACTTTATATTGAAAGACTGGTAATTTGATAAGCTAAATAAACAATGCTATTTTTTTTAAATATAGCTAGAATTAGTAACACACTTGAAGACGAATAGGACACACTAAAGATCGAGACTTTAGTATTGAAAAGTAGGAGACGAATAGGAAAAATAGAAGACCTCGGTTAGAAGCTCCCACGCCCAAGAGATGGCCTCGGTCTTGAAGTAATCGCCGAAAGACCAGTTGCCAAGCATCTCGAAGAACGTATGATGGTAGGTATCCTTCCCAACGTCATCGAGGTCGTTGTGCTTCCCTCCAGCGCGAATGCATTTCTGAGTATTATACGCCCGCTTGAGCCGTCCGAGCGGAGTCGTGGGGTTCACCGTCCCAAGGAAGATCGGTTTGAATTGGTTCATCCCGGCGTTGGCAAAGAGAAGAGTAGGGTCATCCAGAGGAACCACAGGGCTCGACCGCCATTCGACGTGCCCCTTGCTCTCGAAGAACCGAAAGAAGGTCTCCCTCACCTTGTCCGCGGGCCACTCCACCGGCGCCCCTTGGTGATCCATATTCGTCGCAGGCGCAGCCGATTTGAAAGCGGAGGCAACGGTGGAGTAGATGGAGACGCTAACCCTAAACCTAGGGCTGACAAGGTAGCGTAGCGGCGGGAGCGCGTTGAAGAAGAGCATACTCCAGCACGCTCATTTTAGGATATTTATCTGCGATGAAAAGAAATCGAGCAATATAACGGTTTGGACCGTAACACTTCGGAGTCGAAATATTCATCCTAGAGTTGAGGAGGTGAGCCAATGGAGATTCGCCGTAAATAACATTGAATATTAAAACGATACGTGATTTCTGTAACGGTTGTGTACCACCTTCTACGATAACAGTGCCTTGCAAATCAAGTTTTGACTAATTTCTAGATTCAAATTGATGTTTATATTTTTTTTATTTCTGTAAAAGGTCGATCCGGCGTCCCACACGGTATATGATAGAATCATAATTTAAAAGAATGAAAATGAAATAATATTGTAACGGTTATGTATAATTTTTTAGAGTAACATTAACTTGCGAGATGAAGTTTTGATTTATTTCGGTTATCTTTTTACCTTGCAGCGGCACGTGCGAATGAAGAGAATGAAATAGAATCATAATTAAAATGGAAATAAAGATGAAAAATCAAATAAATTGGAGAGATCGTAAAAAGAATCTGTAATCTTAGGTTGCACTCTCGAACAAAATCTAAACATAAACTATAATTGAATATTTACTATTTCATCCCTAAAATCATATAAGTTCTCTTATAATCTATATGATTAAAATTATAGAGAAAAATATTAATTTAGAATACAATAACAAAACTCACAACTCTCCTCCATCTGCACAATCTTTGGAACATCATCATCAACCCAGGCAAGGCATAGCATAGATGGTCGACGCATAGCATGTCTGACATACCACCCGGGGATAGCCTGAGATACACCTCACCATACACCTGTGTATATGTATTTATCTCTCTCCATACATGTGGAATCGACTCTAGAAAAACTATTGATGTAGCAATTTCACATTTCTATTTTTTGATACATCATCATCCCTTGCCAAGTCCTTTCCTATCATCCCAACTCCTTTGATGTCATGTCCTTGCCGTGTTCAATATATCATTCGCCACCTAAAAACAGCTCCTTTGCGGTCTCGTGCCTCTACTATGATCTCTGTGCCTCTACTATGATCTCTGCTCTCACACGATAAGAGGAGTTAAAAAAAGTTCAATTAGTGGTAAAAGGCGAATTCGTTCGCTCCAAAAAAGAGAATATCAACAGAATTACAGAAGTATAGGGAGCTATTAGGATTTGATTTTTGATCAGTGGACAGAGAAGAGGAAAGCGAGTTGTCCAGGCTGGGATCGACCCACAAACAAAAAAGAGTGCAAGTTCTGGTTCTGAAATCAGGTATTGGGTAGTGACTCGATCCCTAATATCAAGTGGAATGTCAAACCAAAGGAATAATTCTAAATAAGAACAGACCACACTATTTTCCGGCCTATTCCTTAGTACCGGCCTTAATTTTTTACATCATACGATGGTCACAGCTAACGTACGTATTGAGAATCTAAATTACATTTACAAGAGCATATGGAAATTATACGTCATTAATGGTTCTAACACCAAAAATCATACAAACTAGTCCCAACATTGCACATATCTCAGCTAACAAAAATATAATGTCAAGACTTATGTTCAGTCCCTGGATTCTACTTACATCTACAGAACAGGCTGCATGATAAATAGGACGCAACTGCTCTTTCATGCCCCCATCAAGAAACACATTCCATCCGTGTGGCAAACATAAAAATGTAGACAATCAACTAAAAATCACATTGCTAACAGAAATTTCTAGACTCAATAAAGTTTAAGTCAAAAATCTAAACAACACTGGGTAACCAAGCTCTAATACAATGTTCAATAAGTCTTTAAGCCCTCAGACAGGGTAATATATGAAGCGCATCACATTTCACAAGACTGAATAAAAAAATTGTGACCGACACTGCAGACAAAATTCCACTACGCCATCAGAATCCATGTTAGCGTTGAACACAGCGAAGGCTGAAGATGCACATTAGTGGAAAGGAAGTCCCCCGCTAGAATATTCAACTTCCTGAAGAATAGTCACACAAATGATAAGCAAAAAGATAAACTGGATTTCTGTTTTGAAGATGCTTCTGAATTATGTATCCAGCATTATTTCAGTAGAGATAATGTATCAATAAAATGATGGAGAGGGATTGCATGAAATTGCAACATACTGGAGCAGTAGGTAGTGACGAGACCCAGTCTGATGCGTGTGTAGGGAGAAGACCCAATGAATTCAGCTGTAAAAGAGTTAGATAACTTTTTGAAGGTTCCTTGTAACAACTTGCATTAACTGCATACTTTAGATGATTAGATTTTACCTTCCAGACACCCAGTGCCATTGCAGCCAAGTTAAGGGCAATAAAGAGTAATTTGGGAGCAAGAGTATCTACCTTTGGATCCTTGTAAGGTTCAAAAACTGAAGATAGATAAACAGAATTCATATAAAAAATGTGGTTGAATTAAATGTTAAC
Source organism: Kaempferia parviflora (assembly GCA_037177295.1). Classification (NCBI taxonomy): domain Eukaryota; kingdom Viridiplantae; phylum Streptophyta; class Magnoliopsida; order Zingiberales; family Zingiberaceae; genus Kaempferia; species Kaempferia parviflora. Next base: position 1,993 of record JBAMIE010181442.1, on the reverse strand, counting down.
TATTGGGGGCCTAAGTTTACAAAAATGGCAAGAGAAATAACAAAACATCTGATCAAGCAAATGCAAACTACCACAAATTGGAAATTGTAGGCTTGCAGCATAAATAAAAGAAAGAAATTTAAAAATTGCTTTAAATGTGTGTAACCAACAGTTGCTTTGTTTAGTGGTAACCAATCTAGATCCAGAGAGCTTCCTCCTAAAGGTTGAGAGTTTGAATATATGAATATATATAACGACACTGTAAAGAAGGAGTTTCTCTAGTGGTAATATAAAATATTCATAAGAGAAAAAGTCATTTTGCTCCTCACAATTGGTCGCCTTTTCTGAAGTACCCCTAGAGATACACTGTCGAAATATCCTTGCCATGTTAAATCCTTGCATGCAAACTAGGGGCGCAAACTGATTTGTAACTCAACTTGCACCTTACAAATCCAAAATTTACAATATTTTTGTAATCCCAAACACATATTATCACTTGTGTCATGAACCTAGCAAAATTTATTTGACTCAAATTTTGACCGTAGGCAGATTACAAGCAGTGTCAAGTTCCAAGTGCAAGTACAAATCAGCATACCTCACAAATTCATAATTTCTAACATTTTTAGAGCTAGAATCTCAACTTACAACTTATATTAAAGCCAAAGAACCCAAAAAAAAAACACATAGTTTTAAAAAAATGACCACGAGATGATTAGCAAATCATCTAACGCCCTTGAGCTTGACATTGTTCTGGAACTGAATGACTGCAAGCTGATTTTGAGTGAATCAAGTTGTTCTAGAGGGCTAAGTTGTTTTTAAGAGAGTTTTTTTTTTAAAGAGAGATAAACAATATGATTGAGTAAAGAGTCAAGGGATTATACAATGTGTAAATTGCAAGATATGCAAGAAAATTTAGGTTGATAAAGTTGAATTTTCATTGACCCATAACGTGCATTGGTAAAAATTGGCAACGGTACACTATTCTTCAAGGTATGATCCAAATGTTGGTGCAAGGTGCGCATGCACAAAAAAGCCCTAATAGGTCACATGGACCGGATACTAAGCAACAGAAGTCTTAGCAAATCAAGAGGACAGCCGACAAGGAAGTCCAAATATGTCAAAGGACCGACCATCTGGCAAGACGGATTCGATGGGTCAGCAAGGACCCGACATTGAGTCAAAGAAAGACTTCAAGTGATCAGATGTTATGCAGAGGAAGCTTAAACAGGTCTAGAGGACTAGATATAACAAATGGTAAGTGAAGGTAAACTCCTAGAGTGAAGAGGTTCTTCTGAAAAGAAAAACAAATAAGGACGAGTCCTCGTTATGGGCGCCAATTCTACTAAGGGTCCAACTCGGAGTCTGAAATCGAGATCGGACAGTTGAGTCATGAGTGACTGTCTAAACTTAAAATTACTTTATATTATATTTTGTGTTAACTTTGTGTTGTAGTGTTGGCGACCGAACGTATTAACCGATCGACCGAACGGTTTTGGAGATCGAATAGTAGTTCAATCGACCAAACGCTAAGATGGCACAATGTCTGACTTAGAGATGTCTGAAGTGCTGACATGGCATCCGATGTGGACGAGGATACTGACATGGCAAAGGATAAAGATTGGTCGGGTGACGTGGCAAAGGATAAAGATCGGTGCGCTGATGTGGCACGAGGAACAATCAAGAATAAGCCTGTGAGGCTGATGTGGCAGAGAATCGACGTCAAGTTGCTAAGATGGCAGAACCACATTGATAAGATACAGGTTTGATCAACTGAACTTGTTGTCCGTTATCAAGGGGATTGAGTGACCGATCCAGGAGATTGATCAAAGCCTATAAAAGTAGGCTCAACCAGAGGCTTCGATCATCAACTTTCATACACCTTCTTGCTCTCGTCTCATGCAAATACTCCAGCGTTACAGCACTGTGCCCAAGGGCGGAGCTGATAGCATATATGGCAGCATATATCAAGGATTAATTATGACAGCATATATGGCAACATATATCACGGATTAAT
>JBAMIE010181434.1:0-13177 GCA_037177295.1 Kaempferia parviflora | reverse complement strand
GAATAGAATGAACAAGTTTGATTTCTTCAAACACATCTCTACATTCTTTGATTTTCAACAAAGAAGTAAAGCATTTTTTGAAAAATTAAAAAAATTCAATATTGAAATATTATGTTCAATATTTTTGGATAACTATTACCTTTATCTTTAATAGAGAATTTTTAGCCTTATATTTTCCATTTTATCTTATTCTTAGAACAAAGAAAAAAAATTGCATTAAACGATTATTAATAAAATGAAGTTTTTCTTAATACACATTTAATCTACAAAATAAAATTAAAATTAAAATTTAGAAACTAAATAAATATATTTATCAATACAATGAAGTTTTTATATATGTAAACTTTAATTTATAAAGTTTGATTGGTTTAATAAATTCCAAAATTTTCATTTTAAGAAGAATTAGTTTATGAAATCGTAATTCAATTTACTATTTTTTATGCAATAAATTTCATGAAGATTCCCTTTATCATTGCCGTCTAATAAATCGTCTTAAATACACGAAAAACATTTCCGTCTTCCTTGATCGGGACTCCAATAAGACAAATGGAGGCCGCCATCGCTGAGCGAGGAGACGTGTAAATTTCGCACAGTTTTTGAACTCGGTAGGCAATTTAAAGCTTTGACAATGAGCCTCCAAGCCTTCGATTTGTGCTTCTGCTAAGAAAAGTGGCGTTTTGAAATGGAGATAGGCGGAAGGAATCCGAGAAAATGTAAGATTCACAAATAACTCAGGAATCAGAATACAACAAAGATTGAAAACCGGAATTGAATTGAAATAATGCGTGAGAAGATTGAGAGATGGAGAAAGATTAAACCGTTTTGAGTAAGGAAGAAGTGTGAAGACAAGAGAGACAATGATTCGTTTGTGTGGCGAGCAACTGATGAAACACCTTCATGGACTGATTGTCGATCTCCTTTGAATCAGTTACGCACCTTCAACAACCCTCATGTACAATTAGTGTAGGTCTTCTTCTCATACCTGCGATTCAGGAAACATATGCAAATCGTAGAATTCTTATTATATCCAAATGAATGCGATGTAATCACAATGATCTCGCAAACAAAATGCCTATAAAATCCAAGGAAAACCAAATAAAACGATGGCACATTACAAATCGGATAAGAAAACCATATTCAAAAACGCAATTCATAAAACAAAAAAGGAAATCAGAGAGAAGGCTCAGCAAGAACGTAGTGATTAGTATTGCACAAATCATGCGCAGATAGCGTCTTCACGAGTGTGAATTTCCTCATCATGGCCTCCTCCTACACTGAGAAAACTGATCCGTGAGCAAAACATTGCATCCAAAATTAGAAAAAGGGGGACGAGAAAAAGGGAAGGATGAGGAATGTCATCGCCTCGCCGCTTGAGAGAAGAAGGAGCTCGCCTCGCCTACCAACCTCCATTTTAACCTAGCCGCCCTAATATAGTCTTCGAACCCTAGCTCGTCAATCTCTCTTATGGGCTGTTAATGGGCTCAAATTCAGAATTAGGCCTTTATTGATACAATATGTTGGCTTTTAATGGTTTTGTTTTTATATAAATAAAATTGTCCGGCTGACATCCTCTCGCATGGGATCACGTTCCCACGCAAAATATTGCCATACCAAAAATATGAAATTGACCGAGCCGAAAGGACAAATATGCCCATGCCTAATTATGTTCCCATCCTTTCATGTCGCTCCTCACACGTGCTCATCTCTTGCGTCGACCACGCGCCCTGCAGGTGATGCCGGCCGAGCACGTGCGGAAAAATCGCGTGGAACCAGACCGACTCAATCACTGGCCGACGCGTGGATCGACCGCCGCACCGTCTGGCGCTTTACCCGAATCGGCCCTCTGCAGGTGAGTGCGGAACCCCCAATCACGTGCTCATCCCAGCCATTCCGATTTCTGAAACCCGAATTTGAATCAGGACCGTCGAGTTATCACAGCCTGACACTGGATGGATGACGCGTGTCCAGGAGCGGGAATCGAGCCGAAAAAGCAAACTCGCGCCACGTCGGATATGGACGCGAATTTTTTTAAAACAAGACAACGGGAAACCAACCTCGACGTCTGGTCACTGTCCACGTGGCGGTCGGATGGTATGCGGCCGAGCTGTCACCGTCGTGCCGAAGCGTGGGCGAGTGAACTTTCGAAGACCGGTTACCCAAAATGCCCCTCATTAAAAAATATTTTCAATATTTTTATTCGACCAATTTAAAATATATTTTTTTAATAATTCCGACTATAATGGTGTGAGACCTGTAAATTCCTTAACTTTCCTCGGGGGAGGAAACTGACGCGGCGTTTGGTCCGTTATTTTGTGAGCAGGCACGAAGAGAGACCGTAAATTAACGGGGTTGACGGAGACGGATGGCGAAACGGGCCGGTGGAGAGGCTAGGGACAGTAAATTGACGACGAGGGTGAGGGTAGTTTGGGAATCGTGGCGTTACTTCATAGGGGACTCTTCGATGGAGGTGAAGAAAGGGCTCTTTCCTCGCGCGCATAAATAATTAACTTTAACTTCCCCTTTCGCTTTATTTACAACGCCAGTCTCGGCTTTGCGTTTGCGACGACCACCTGCAAATCCTCTCTCTCTCTCCCTCTCTCTCTCTCTCTCTCTCTCTCTGTGTGTAAACCCTAACTTCGAGGACGGAATGGAGGCGCCGGAGTACTTACCCACCGGTTTCTGGCGCGCCGGCAACCCGCATTGCGCTCCGGAAAAGGACGCCGGAGTGGGGGTGGACCAGTTCGCTGTCGAGGACCTGCTAGATTTTTCCAAGGAGGAGGTGGAGGAGGAGGGGGAGGGGGAGGAGGAGGAGGAAGAGTTTGTGTGGGTCGTGTCAGGAAGCGACGAAGGCGGATCCGATGGCGCGATGGGTAACTCTGCCGATTCATCCACCGTCACGGCGGTGGACAGCTGTAGCAACTCCCTTTCCGGATTCGAGCAGCATTACCCCGAGGGCCTCGCCTTCAGGAGCTTCCCCGACGCCAGCCTCTCCGACGACCTCTGTGAACCGGTAATTCTATTTCTGTTGTAACATCGTTTTACTGTGTGCTGATCGTCTTACGTTCATAATTTGAAATCTGTCTTTCTTCGATTAGAAATCGATTAAACCACCGATTTGAGAAGAGAAATCTGTTTTCAGCTTTTTGTGATGATGGAATTGTTTCAAAATGTGCAGACAGCAGACGAATGAAATCCGTCACTGGGCTGGAAATTTCTGTTTTAATTTTCCAATTAATTTCAGTTCAGTTTTTGTTATTCCTTTTGTTCTAAGTAAAACTGAAACAATTATGAAGAAACGTCCCCACTGATATCGACTTTGATGCTTGGGAAGATAATTCTGTTCTAGAAATGGAAAGTTGGAAGGAAGATGCTTTTTCCGGTTACTGGAGGCCTTTTCGACTTCATTTCGTTTGATTTCCTTTTTTGGTTGCAGCAATACGATGAGTTGGCGGAGCTGGAAATGGCGGTGTCCAATTTTGAGGACTCCTTCTCCAGCGAAGACCTGCACAAGCTTCACCTCATAAATGGCGTCAACTCTGCCTCTTCCTCGTCCTCCTCCTCGGCCACAGTCACATCCGCCGGCAGGCTTGCAGAGGACTCCGTCGGCGGCGGTGAGAAACATATTACCACCTTCCGTCCGGAGGCGCCCGTCCCTGCCAAGGCGCGGAGCAAGCGCTCCCGCGTCGCCCCATGTGACTGGTCCTCCCGGCTACTGGTCGTATCCCAGTCAGCGTTCGTCTCGCCTTCCCCTGACTCGGAGCTCTTCGCAGCGCCCCCCGGCGCCCGCGCCCCGCCCAAGAAGGCCGCGAAGAGGAAGGAGCCGACCGGTCTCGCCTCCGCAGACGGGCGCCGCTGCATCCACTGCCAGACCGACAAGACGCCGCAGTGGCGGACGGGGCCGATGGGCCCCAAAACGCTCTGCAACGCCTGCGGCGTCCGCTTCAAGTCCGGCCGCCTAGTCCCGGAGTACCGCCCCGCCGCAAGCCCCACCTTCGTCGTCTCCCAGCACTCCAACTCCCACCGCAAGGTCCTCGAGCTCCGCCGCCAGAAGGAACTCGACGAACTCGCCGCTCCGCCCTCCGCTCTCTTCGACACCCTCCCGCCCATTCCTCCCGCCTCCTTCTTGATCCACGGCCCGGACATCCGACACCTCTTCTAAAGAACCCCTCTCGTCTCCGGCGACTTACCTCCCTCCCGTAGGCATTAATTTGAAGAAATTTGGACTCCACGACATGCTCCTTTTTTTCAAGCATTTCATCTCTCTGTCCTAATTTTTCTTTCTGTTCTTCAAAATTAACTCTAGGCGAGTTTGATCCTTAACATAAAAAAACAAAATAATAATGATAATAATTCACTTCTTAAACCACAAGCAATAATTTCTCGTTCTTATATATATTTTTTTATATTTCAATTTAGTGCATAAAAAATAATCAATAAAATAAAATTGGCAGTAGCGTGGGATTTGAATATGACATTGATGTGGGTGTCCTCGCGATCCCAGGCACCTGCTGCTGCGGCTGATTCTAAATATTGCGTTGGGGGCCACAGCACAGAAAGAGAGGAGTGTGATTATTTGAAGGGTGGGGTGGGCACATGGTAACATGGAGACGGAGTGGAGGTCACGTCTGTTGGCACGTGCGGGGGCGGGAAAAGCACCAATCCATTACGCGCGCAGTATCTGTTTTGGCTGCTTGCGCAGGAAGCATTTAAAAAAAAATAATTTTAAATATTTATTTAATTTAGTATAGCTTTTATGAAATATAGTTATATTACCCTTTTTCGTAATTATAAATACCCTTCACAAAGTCATTATACTAGTTTAAACACTTAGATTATGCACCCTGATAGGCAACTATCAGTAACTTTAAGCATTTTGTAGGACAATTTATCACTAATATTTGATATGCATACCGATAAGCAGAGTATTACTCATCCTAAAGTGTTCTTACAGCGACAGTATTCTACAATGGATTGCCCACCAAGGTAGATTTCACAACCATCAAACTCCAACATTGATAGCGATCTCTGACAACACAAGTGCTGAGCCTAATTAATCTTAATGAGAGGCAATGCCCACAATGCAGAGAAACAGTAAAGTGAACATGTAAGGCAGGCTTTCATTTAGCCATGAAGGATTGCTGCCCTCTGAACTAGATGTTAGAGCCGCTGATGTAGTAGAATTCCCAGTGCCCATCTTACTGTGAAACACAACTCACAGAAAGAGTATTACTTGAAAATGTCAGTAAAAATCTCGTGAATTTGACTGAGAAATTATCGTGTACCTCGAGGTGGAATAAACACATGCATCATAACCTGCAACAGAATTACAATCTTAAAATATTAAGACTATAAAAATTTAGTAGTTCAGAAATTGTTGGTTCAGTTAAAGCTCAGTAGAATAGATGGTTTATCCATGTTTTGGTGTACTTCAGCTGAACAGGAAATGAGTGATGATCCTATTCTTAGATTTGCTAACATGCAATATGTCCATTCCGGTCTAATATTGTTACTATTCATCCTAAAAGTAGAACATAGATAGGGGAGCTTGTTACACAAATTAGAACTCTCATAAGCAAACCACATGCTAAACTCGACAACAATGAATCCCCCGAAATAATACTTTCATGTAACCCTTGAACAGAGTAGACAATGATCCGTTCAACCTCAGATCAATATACTCACAGAGAGTACAAAGAGAAAGATGACAGACATACATAGAGTGTGGAGGTTGAAGCAGAAAAGGCTAGAATACAAAAACATGAAGAGCATCTTAAGGAAGACGAATGACTAGGGTGCAATGTAATTTGAATAAAGCAAGGTAAGAAGAAGGTAAGCTGCTGAAAACAAAGAGATCAAAGTTCATTAGCATCAAGAGCCTTCTAAAAAAATGATTAACCAGGTTGGGTAACGTCGAGCCTAGGGTGACCGTCCCACGAAAGTTTCCCCCGCCACCAAAGTAAATCAGGAAGCACTAACGGTGGGCGGCCCAGAAGCCCAACATCCCTTAGTTGCGATTCCCATTTGGAGGAAGCATCAAGAGCCTTCCACGCAGAGATAGAGAGAGGACAGTGCAACAAATTAAAGAAGAAATCATTTGTGCAACAAAGAAGGCAGCAGATAAAGGAGACCGCAGGCAGGCAGGCAGAAGCCCTGGGCTGCTTGAAAATGAATAAAAGGGACGGATGGCTTTTAGAAGAGGTAGGACTAGATCTCCCAGAACGAGAAGCTAAGATGCAACGGGATTATGAGGAAAAGAATCCACCAATGACGTTGGATGAAGCTTGCTGCTTACTGTTAAAACCGGTCCTGAAATATTCTCCACAGCTGGTGAGATATTTGATTACAATACACTATGATTTCCATAATTTCATTAGCACGTCTGTATATTTTCATATGTTAGTTTCCAAGACAATCGTGTATAGAACTTGAATAAATAGAGCTTTCATTTGCCAAGGTATATAGTGAAATTTATTCCCACACCATCTTGCACATAGATCTGAAGTCTCCGAAGTTCGAACCACATAAAAGAGACAGTGAAGATTATCAATGTGAGGTAGAGATGAAGCACTGGTAACAAAAATCAGTATCAATAAAGGAATGGTGAGATATTTGGCTCCACAAATTCTCCCTTACCCTCCACAAGCTGACTTGATGCTTAAGGCCAGGATGTGAGCTGGAGATGCCAGTTTTATTGGCAGTGATGGAGATGGATTGTGAAAGTTCATGAGGGTTGCCTATGACATGTTTCTTCATAGCGTAGAATAGGCAAAAATAACAGAAGTTAGTGTGGAGGGTGATAGTATGTCACACGTGAAGAGCATCACAATGAGATAGTAGGTTGGAGGCAATGACAGCAGTGCTTTTATAGGGCAGCAGTGACTTGTTCAAATGTGCATGGCTCCAGATATGCAAGTGGATGCCCTAGATGTACATCTAAAAGAGCAATAGGCACATGAATGAGATGAGAACAATTGTTGTGAGAAGAGGGAAGGAGAAGAGGCTCATTGCTATATGCATGTGTGAGATGTAGATATTGACAAGAAGAACAAGGAAAAGACGACCTTCCGGGAATATTTTTTGAAATCCTAACCATAAAAGGAGTGTTTGGTTCCATGTAGAAGGCTTAGGAATGAAATATTGTATTGTCTTGTTAAAATACCTAGACATGGGTATATATAAGACCAATGATGAACATCTAAACCAACACCAATCTGAGACTAAATCAACTGCACTGATATCCAGATTATCTCTAATACTCTTACACAAGTTATATTGATATTAATTAGAATTTAAATAAATATTTATGTTATATATAATATGTATCAATTGTATTAATGTTAATTATAATCTGCAGTAGTATTAGCTTGTTAATATTAATTACAAGTTATATTCTCCTAAAGTTATCAATTTATATATTAGTTATAAAGATTAATAGTGTGTCAATATATAACAACTAATTATCTTAATATCAATTTTCCTGGCCTTTTGAAGCGTGGCAAGTTTCAATACAATACAGTACCATGAAGAGTGGTATCAATGATCCTTTACACCTTCGAAAACATAGTAGCCATGCAATCTTGTAGGTAAGCCCTGTACAACACCTGTTGATTTCATCATTATGCTATCAAACTTGAGTAATTTCCCATAACTAGGTATCAATAAAGGTTTGCCTTATCGATTTAGGTGTGTGCAAGATTTTTTCCCAAGTTCAGAAAATTTCAAAAAACTGCCTTCAGACATAGGATAGTTCATCATAGAATAAAGGCATACTTACTTGGATCTTTGGTAGTTTTTACTCCTGTACCTCCAAAGTCGCAAGCAACATCAGTAGCACCATTCAGCTGATAGAAGCTATTGAAAGCATAGGATGCATGAGAAGCCAATGTATCTGGTTGATAACATGGCTGACTAGGTTGAATAGCTGAACAATCAACATTGCCTGAGCCACAAGCCCAGTTCAGTGCATTTTGTAAATCTGCATCTGAAGCATTGCTGGAAGCCACACACCAGGTACCATTTGAACTGGTGATATTTGCCCCAGTAACAATGTCCACATTTCCCCTACCAGTCCAATCAAGACTATACACACTAGTCTGATCTGGATAGAACAGACCCCAATTCCTCTCTGACTCCAAACCTGGTTTCCTATTCTCATTGAACAATGAAAAAACATAGATATCAATTTGCTCCCCTGGCTTTGCCGGAGTTCCAGCATCATTGACAACATGACGAATCAGATTGGTGTTGTAAGTCTGTGCATTATCCGGAGTTGCAGCAGTTTCCTTAGCAGCACCTTTGTTTGGCCATCCTGATTCAGTGACCATAATCTTCAAAGTTCTAAAATTTAATGCCATTAGAGCGAAAAAGATAGAATCCAACTGTGCATCAAACATGTTTGTGTACACTAGACCAGTATTTGGATCAATTACATCAACTGCCGATGAAGAGAAGAGAGCATAGTCCAAAGAGACGTTGCTAGGAGACTCTCTGTAAGCATAGTAGGGATAGAGATCCACCATGAATGGAGAATTGTTCTCAACAAGGAACTCTAACATTGGCTTCAAAAAGAATGCATATTTACTGTCAAAAGCACCAGCTGAAGGTGGAAATGATCTGAATAAAATTCCAAGAGAATGCGTGCTAGATACTTTGATTCTTTTGTGCAAGCCAACCTTCTTAAGTGCTGTAAGAACATTAACCATGGCAGGTACCACCAAGGCTGAAACATTGTCTTTGATCTCAGTGACCTCAGCTCCCACCGTAATGTACGTGATCATTGTTGCTGGGTAGTAGGGGAGTATACTGTTCTTGAGCCAAGTATCGACATTGGATTGGTACTGTGAGAAAGGGAGCAAGTCCGAGTTTGGAACACCAACCATGAGCTCCACGCCTGTGTTAGCAAATGCCTTGATTACCTGTATGTTGGAGTCATAGATTCGAACATACTTGATAGAGTGAAGCTGGATCAGCTGTGCAACCTTATCGGGTGTTGGAAGGTCATCAGCATTGCGGCCGTAGCACACACCAACCTTGCTTCCATTACAATGAACTGTGACAACAGTTGGCAGAACACATCACCATCGTATAAAACTCTGCAATTGACCAAAAAAACTCCAAAAAGAAATTATCTTCCTTCGTTTAATTTGAATATATAAAAAGAAGATGAATCGCTTCTGCTTTGGGTCCTAATTGTTCTGTAGCTCTTTGTCATTGCAATGCATTCTCCATCTAAATGCATATGATGTATTAGGTTGAAAGTTGAAGTACGATAAGGTTTAGGTGAAGTACTTCAAGCAAGAAAGGGTTTGACGGGGAAGCACTTAAATATTTTGCTCCTGATGGTCACAACACAACAAATGAGGAATACCCTATCAGGTATGAAATATCAACGCATCGAAAAATCATCGAGAAGATAAAGAAACAAAACCAAGACTTCTGAAGGAATAGCTACATCTAAAACTTCACCATTAAAGATAGCATCTTTAACACCAGTTGACAGTCCTAAGAATAAAGCGAGTAGAGAAACTCAAGCAAAAAGAGTAAAGTTCATCTTCGAAAGCACTCACCGGCAAAGAAGAGCATCAACAAGAGCAAGAAGGCGATCGAAGGAACCAGCGTCCACCGTCTTCCCATCGAATCAGCGGCTCCTTGCAAGGAGGGATCCTCGCGGACTGCGTCCTACCTTCACCACTGTATTGGAGAGCGATTTCATACCAAGGCCGACATTTTGACCTCTTCCTCCTGGACTCATCCTGTCACGCTTCCATCGCCAGTGTGCCGTTGGCTTCGCGGCACGGCCTTCGAGGGTTGTCTACTCTGCCGCAGTCAGCTGAGCGTCGGGTAAAGCCACCGCTGTGCGGACTTCATCCGACTATTGTTAATTGCGGTTTAAACAAGTGGGTGGAGTCCTGAAAATCAGATTCTGTTTTTTCCTCCATGGGCTCCATGACCCGTCTGCACAGCTGTCCGCGTCACTGTTTCAAGGAGACAGACATACGTGGGGTCCAGTCACCGAGGTCCAACAGAGCACATTCCATTCGCACCCGACTCTTGATGTCGAAGACCATTTCAGAGCTCAATGTGGTCCCTGATGGGAGCACCAGTATTGGGGTGGGTAAACAATTGGGTCTCTAGATCGGATTTATTGTCTTATTCATTTGAAAAAGAAGACGGCGGATGATTCGGTGGCCGTGATCCGTCCGATGAGATGGAACGACAGATTAGCGGACGAGATGTGGTGTCTAGATCATTCTGGGCACTGTCGTAGCACGTGCCAACGCAGTAATTGTCGAAATTCTGGTAATTAATTGTGACTTATCAGTTGAAATGTGGTTAAAAATATATTTAAATATTAATTTTTTTTTCATATTTTGAATCTTTGGGGAGTAAATTTTAATATTTGAAATTTCAGGTGGTCAGCTTATGTTTATATAATCTTTAGGTAGTCAAACTCTATTTTGGTATTTTCGAGGGGGAAAGTGAAAATCCAGGGTCAATGTAAATTTTGTTGAAAAGAGGGCACGCGATCGGAGGAGGAAGAGAAGTGGGCTGAGGCAGGAGATCGAGGAGGAGGGGGACGAGAAGGGGGTGAGCTCGATGGGGATCCGGTTTGTGTTGTTGGTGAATAAGCAAGGACAGACGCGGCTGGCGCAGTACTACGCGGAGCATCTCACCCTCGACGAACGCCGCGCCCTCGAGGGGGAGATCGTGCGCAAGTGCCTCGCCCGCACCGAGCAACAGGTCAAACCTTCCTCTCTCCTTTATCACTGCGAGCTTTCTAGATCCATGTTACGGTGATCTGTTTTCTGGGATGATTAGCGCAAATTTGTCTCTTGGGTTTGCTATCCTTAAGGAATGGATTTTCTGATCGAGACCCGTTTATTCATCAATCATGTCCAAAGGCGTTGATGTGGGTAATGATCGATTGCAACGCCTGACTATCATTTTTTTTTTGCAGTTTGATGTCTCTAAACTCACGGGCATTAGGGTTGAAAGATTTGACTTTGTTTCTAACAAAGAATAAATAGGCGAGCGATCTAGGCATTCATAGTTAACGAATTCTGAAAGTTTTGGGCCTTGTGTTTTTTGCTGTTTGAACAAGTTTGATGCTTATCTTCCCCCCTTAGTTTCATAATGTTTTTGGCTGCAAATGGAGGCTCTTAATTAGACTCAGATGCATTTTAGCGTAATGAGATCTGTGGATTTTAAGAGTTTAGTGATTAAAATGGCTCAGATTTACACTATTGAATACATTTTGTATATTGCCAACTTATTTTTTGAAAAAAAAAACTCTCTAATTGCAGTGCTCATTTGTTGAGCATCGGAACTACAAAATTGTGTACAGGCGCTACGCATCACTTTTCTTCTTAGTAGGAGTTGACAATGATGAGGTAATCCATACTACCCTCTTGTAACATTCAGGTACTATCTTTTTTTTTTGGTGGTACAATAATGTCCTCTATTATCTAGCTTACACTAATGGGATATATGCTAACAAATGGAATACACCTACTGCGGGAGTTTGTGATAAGTATGAGAAATGCATATATTTGAACAGTAAATTTTGTTTTTAGGAGTAAAATAATCTAGTGGCAGTAGTTTCTTGTTGTGGGAATCTCAAAATACAACTACTAGTAAAAGAATAACAAAAAAAAAAAGATTTTCAATACATGGTAGAACTTCGCTAAGTTGGGATTTTTATTCTTAGTTCAAAAAACATGCATGCCATTCATAAATTTCTATACACTGCAATTGATTGGAGTAAATGAAAGGCTGAAGAAAAAAAGTTGTTGCAAAGATTTTGGAGCTCATTGATCAAATGATTTTTTGAAGGTTTTTCTATAACTTCGCATTAGCTTATAAGGAGGTTTAAACGGTAATTGATCTCGTCAAATGTATATTTAGGCTTTAACATTTCACATTTTAGTAATGTTCTTGTTTTCACTATCGAAATACTCTTGTCCTCCGAGCTAGCTTCCTTTGATCCAACATTTTCGATTCCCTCTCTTAGGGGTTACGTACATGAACCGTCTTGTGCAATCTTAGGATAGGTTTTGTGGATTGTTGGGTTCCAAGAGATGGGTGGGTGACCATCGACCCTCGGCTTGAGATATGGATTATGACTGGAAGATCAAATTGATTTAAAAACTGTTTAACTGATGGGGTCTGGTAGAGATATTACCTTATTCCTAATAGTAGTAAACTGGATGACATAAATTAGCTTGATATGTCCAAAGTACTTATCCCTGTCATTCCTTGGTCCAGCTCATGGAGGTATAATGAGCTTTCTCATGGTTTCCCAATCTCTTGCTTCTATAGGCTTCTCTCTTGGCTGGATTTTGGTCCTGCCTACTACAAGGATCCTATATTCCATACATCTTCTCTCTCCTAAGGTTTCATGGTCCCTTTGCTACTGTGTTTTCTTATCTTTTATGCTATGTTTACTTCAAAGGGACGGAAGAGAATGGAATGAAGGCTAAGAAGGAAGTGGGAAGGGGAGGTAGAGGGGAAGGTCTCCTTTCCTTTCATTTACACAGAGTGGAGGATGATACTGGAAAAAGTAAAAGAGCCATCTCCATAACCGAGCTCTCTTGTGGCGACTTCAGTGATCCCCCTGTGGATCCACTGTGATCTCTCAGCAGTGGCTATAGTGACCCCTTTGGCAATGACTACAATGACCCCATCTCGGTGGTGGCCACAGTGATCCTTTGGTTGCAAAATCATTTGTTTCCCCTAGTGATGACCACAATAATTCATTATTGGCAAAATCAATTCCCAAATGACCTTTATATCAATCGGTTTAGTGGATAGTTTTTTACAAGTAATGATGATAGCATTATCATTTCCAAAGAGCCCCTCATTCTGCCCACTTCCTTCCTGTTTTTGGTGGAAATTTTGTCCAAATCCTGTTTCGTGCCCGAACTAGATAGAGGAGGGACACAAAATAAGGCTGCTTCCCATCTCTTCACCTGCAAATATGAAGTTGTTCTACAGAAATAGAGAAGCAGTTAGTGCTTCAAGCAGAAGCGATAGCTTGGCACTATTTCAATGGATAAGACGACTGTAATCGAGCTCACTAGAGAATGGGACGCCAGTGGTTTGCCACCAAGCTCATTCTGAATTTGGAGTGGTACATTGGAATCCTGAAGGACCACCTCGAATGCATGGTTGTATCTTT
>JBAMIE010181419.1:0-13179 GCA_037177295.1 Kaempferia parviflora | reverse complement strand
CAACATCAAACTTTTATGCTATGAATCCTCCTACCTTCCATCGTACTTTTAAGGTAAGCATTAAAATTTAAAATTTATTGAGGAAATTTTGTAAAATTATTGATATTTTGAGTCCTCTCATTGTCCAATCTAATCTCATTCTCTAGTTCCCTGTTGTCCTCATAACAACCTCACCACCTAGTGATGATACCTCACCGCCTAGTGATAATATGTTCGATAAGCCGTAACCCAACTTCACCATGGTCTACGATTGCCAATAATTTCATGAAATACTTGGACAATTTTAAGTGTGGCTCCCTTGGCGGAGCTTCAGTGAAGGGATGTGTAGAGTCTACTTGGCATTAAGATCAAGTGCAACTATATGAAGAACAGGTGTATCACATAAGTCAAACAAGTGCAAATGAGAGTTAAAATAGGATGCAGATGAGATGGAAAAGTATGTGTACATGGACTTGAAAGAAAAGAACTTTCTCATATTCAAAATGGATACTCAGAAATGCACTTGAACACTTCATAATGAGTTAATGTGAAGTGAAGGGCTGTACTTTTGCTGAGCTTATTGATGCTATAAAAGATAAAAATTACATTCTACTGGATGACCATTTATTGTCAATTTTGAAATAAGAACAAGAGAGAACATATTTGCAGCACTATAGCACAGCGAAAAAAGAATAGTGGAAATATTACAATATTATCACTTACGATACTATTTTCTGTTAGATTCATCTGATCTTTTCTTCAGATCCTCAGGCCATCCTTTCTACTTTACAATATTGATATTTCATGAACACAAATCAGGATCTCAAGAAATTTCGAGATCGTACGACAGATCTTTAATGTGTTGCTAGTTATGTATGCATATCTTTGTTACACTTGTTGATCCTTGGATAGGTTTCCTAGAAAAGAAGCACCCAATCAGACTTGAATTTTTTTTAAACCTCTTGTCCTAGCAATTTCACAAATATATCTTGAATATTATGACATTTTATGCAAGTCTTAGATGCTTACAATTCCAGGGCAGTGTGATCATGCAGGTGGCAGGGAACGTCGGCAAGTAGGGCATTCCATCTTAATGTCCATCCATCTCTGTAAGCATCCGGTATGGAAGCAGTGATCACATGGTGTAACCTGTGCAAGTAGAGCGTAACTGTTAAGTCTATGGCAACAGAATTTTGGTTTCAGGGGGAAAAAATGGAACTCTCAATACCATGTAATCATTCAGACGTTGTGGAGGTTCGATACCAGTCATGCAAATCACACAATCAACTGTTTGATGACTGTGGTTCATGAGCTTTCGGTAGTAGTTATATTTCTCAGGTAGGATCTGTAAATCACAGGCAGTAAATAGTTGTACAAACCAACTTATGAAGCCTTGTGCAACTCCAGAAAGAACCATCAACCGAGAAAAAGAACATTCGAACTCTTTTCAGTGGAATTCGATGAAGACATACCTGACGGGGAATAAACCACCGAGATCCAAAATAATTCTGAAGCAGAAGGATCAGTGCTTGCAATGCCATAAACAAGAAGAAATATATGCACCAGCTTCCATCGGTCTGAATTCGCAGAAAGTTGTTCGGGCAACCAAATATGTATAGTGGAATTGCAGTACGAGTGAGTGTCATGCCTATTATGTAATGAGGGTGCAGGGGTTTCCTTGTATCTCGGACAACATTATTGATTATCTGAGGGATCCAAAACGAGTACATAACTAAAAGAATAGGACGCAAGAAATTGTGCAGCTCATACATGAAGAGAACTCCCCCCAAAAGAATGCCATCTGTAAAGCAGGAGACTTTGGTTTAGCATGAAAGTAGCCAAGAAAAAAAAATATTCTCAATATCATTAGAAGGATTTCAGTTGGCTCATTTTATGATGTACAAGCCGATTGAAGACATTGCGAAGGTGTAGGCAAAACAAACTTAAGAAATCAAATGTTCTAAAGCACTGAAAGTTCACGCATCGAAAAGTATACTGCTAGAAACTGGTGAGCTCAATCATCAACACCGAAAGCATTGATTGAGTAATTCAATGTTCTCTTCAAAATCGGATTATCAAATTCGATTCAGAAAAAGAATCTTCAGTTACGATTCATAACCAAGGAAATAACAGGAACACAGCTATTTTTTAAAGGAGATTGACACAAATATCGACATGAAGCTTGTTTACTGCTCATTGTAGTTCCCACTCTATGAAGTTGATGCCATGAATTATAGCTCGAGTTATACGACAAGTTGCTTGATTCTCGAATGTTTCCAAGATGTTTTTGTACATTTTTCGAATATGCTGATTTGTAAAACCGGCATATATAGACATGGGGTATAAATATTAGAATAACCATTCAAGTATCTATTAAACATCAAAGAAAACTAACATTAGTCCTGATCAGATGTAAACCATGCAAAATAAAGTCCAGCATTTCACCAAGTCGATGGGAACACTCACAAAAACGGCTGTAAAGAACAGACAGCTCGTGCCGCATAGTTTCCCAACCTTCTCCACTGTTGATAGGTCTACCGGCCTTCCATATGGAAAGGAGATATCTCATCTCAAAAATCGAGAAAATAACAAACTTGAAGAAAGCCACTGTCGCAAATGCATTGAATAGTGACTCTGTGTGCATAGAAATGCAGAATTAGTTGACCAGTAGAAGGATTAGAAATGCGCAATAAACTCTAAGGGATAAAGAAACAACAGAGATATAAGATCATAGTGATAGTTTACTGATGCCTAACAACATATAATAGCATGAATTACTAGGATATTTTAAGTTGTTAGGAGGATTTTATTTCAAGGAAACAAATTCTGTTAAATTGAGAAAATATTAAATCTATCCTCAGTAATCTACTACATTGTGAAATACTATCCCGACAACCTAAATGACACTCATTTTGGTGAGGTCGCCTGCCAACTCAATAAACAATGGATTGTTTCTTCTCGTATCAATGTAGAACTAGCGGAAGCATTTTACATCTCTTTTGGTGCTTCATGCCGCCAAAAGCTTGCAACTTGAGGGGAGGCTACCTTTCCAATTATCTCATGGATCAAACACCATGAAACTAATGGTAACGCCTAATCTATCCATTCGAGCACTCGGCATAAGTTACCTTGTGACAGTTGTACTACAGCAACAAATGCACAATGAAGCACAACATGAAACTGATGCCTACCATGTAATCACTTGAACGACAAGATATACACAACTTGTGCAAAAAGAATCCAGCAAAAAACATAAATACAAAATGCAAGTCATGAACTCGCTCTAAACTGACAGAAATTACAGAACTTCAAATATTTATGAAACTCACCAACTAAGATTCCTGCTGTCAAATGTAATAAACACATATATGCATCCAATATAGCTTGTTGCGCGATCATTATGATAGAAACCTTCACAGCACCCTGCCAATAGCATTTACACAATTAGAAAGATATAACTATTTGTTGGTATTTGGACAAAAGTGCATTTTTTTCTTCTTTTTTTGTTCTTTCCTTTTTTTGAAGGGAAACCTTGGCACAAGAGTAAAGTTGTTGTCATGTGACCTGGAAGTCACGAATTTGAGTCGTAGAAACCTCTTGCAATGTAGACTAAGAATGCATACAATATACTCTTCATCGGGACCTCACATTGGCAGGAACTTCTCCTGCCAATGTGGGGTCCCGAGTGTTGTAGGCAGCTTTACCTTACTTTGCAAGAGGCTATTTCCGAGACTCGAAGTTGTAACCTAAGCAGCAACTTGACTGTAATAGAATGAGAATAGATAGACAAAGTATAGATATGTGGGCGAGATGAATCAATTAGAAAATTAGAATGGAAAGGAAATAAGGACCAGGGAGATAACAAAAAAAATCTTTTAGTCAATTTAATAAAAAGATAATTTAATATATTTGAATATTATTATAGATATATCCTTGCAAAGAGCAAAAAAAAAAAAAGGGATACCATGTAACCGACCACAGATAGTTAGGACAGATAAATGAGAATGATGATAATTATAAATTTTTAGATGATATACTCACTGATTGGGTATTGCTATGCTCCATTTGTCTGATCAGAAGAAGAACTTGAAGGAAGGAGACCTATAAGATGTCAAGGCATCCCAAAGAAGAAAGGAAAATCAACAAGCACATTTTTGATTGATTATAAAGGATACAAAGGTGACCATCAGCGTGTAGTTGACTGCTTTATTGTAGTAAACCTCAATGTTCAATGAGGTAGCATTCAACAAAATGGGGGAAAAGCACTCTCCATCATCTTCAACCTTTGGACTCTCCAAGAAGCCTTCTAAATGGTACTGTTCATTATCTCTACCTACTAAATACAGAAACAACAAGCAGAATCAAACAAATGAATATGATAAAGATGCACAATGTTGACAGGAGCAGAAGCCATGCATGCATGCATCAGAACAAATGGAAATGCCATTTTTGTGAAATCATATTGTGGTATGTGAAACTCAGTACATCTTGACATCTAAATCAGTATTTTTGTAATAGGTTATTACTATGCAATATGAATATTTAATGAGTTGAGCATCTATGAATAAGAACTTGACCAGGATAAGATTGAAGACCTACAATTCTTATGAAAAAACAACCATTTAAAATCAGCATGATGCACAACCACAAAATATCATAGGATACATGAACGATAATTACAATGCTTTGTTTGGTGTTGCACATGTTTGACGAGGACATTGTGCCATAATTTTTCCTTGATAAAGTCATGTCGACTATGCATTTTTAGTCGTTGTTGCTTCTACTTATTGTTTTCTAAACCATAGTTTGAAATCTTGCTCAATGGAATTCAGTGAAACTGGTCACAAAGCATCGATGATGATGTAGCACAGAGCAAAGCTTCACCTAAGGCATGCAAGGCTTCTACAATGTCCCATAAAGCTTCCTCAAACACGCAAGACTCTTATGATGACAACAACACAATGGAATGTTCTGCATGGTAAGGATAGGATTTGGTACTCCTAATTCTCTTCTTCCTTCCGGATCTTCTTCCTCTTCTCCCCAATTCTTTCATCCTTCTTGTTGGTACCTCTAGCACAGCGAGTCTGCACTGGACATTGTGGATCAGAGACTAAAACCCTAGCTTGCAACGAGCTTTCAATCCTTGGTCTAAACAACTTAATATTTCAAAATTTCAAGAATAAAGAAAATGCAGTAATCATATTATACCTAAGCACATCTTTAAACAATTTTAAGTTCTTATGATCTCAATATTTGAATCATTGACCATTATTTTTTCTAAAAAAACAAAAATAATGAATTGGGGATCTTGTCTTAATTTCGTCAAATCGACATTTGTGTTAGTAAAACTGATGTATCATAACATCTTTTTACCATCTTCTGCCAAGGCACTCATTTGGTAATAAATCTGACATGAATAATTTAAATAGCTTCGAAAGAAGGTAAAGGCAATTGGTTTTGCAAGCCTTGAGCATTGACATTCCTTTTCTTAATTCAATAATACAAGTTTTAAGTCAAAAATATATACCTTAAACTCATGTTTCTATGATCACACATCCTAAAAATGATGAGGAAACATATACTTGACAAAAGTTAGTAAAAAGAACAATGATAAGTAATTTCACAAACAATGCTAATTACATTACATAATATGATTTTTTTCCTCATAGATGGAGGTATAGAAGCAATGATACAATAAACAATAAAAGTGAACTAATGTGATGTCAATGAAACCGGTACCACTTTGTCGAGATGATGTACGTGAAACTTGAGCAGCTATTTCTATGTTACAATGTTTGTCCACGTCATAATTTAGAGCTGAAAAAAGAAGTTAGAATGTAGTGACAAGTTGCAATGACAGTCAACATAAAAATAAGAAGACCAAGAGGAAGTGGGAAGATACTTACATTTTCTCCTCCATACTTTATCTTGGTGAGATTCTTGAAGCACTTGTGAAGAAAACAAACCAAGCTGTTTGGAAAAACAGACAAAAGAAACATTTTACTGCACTTTCTAAGAAAGGAGCAAGTACATTATAAAATAAAAATAAAAAATAAAAAAATAAAAAATAAATAAAAAATAAATAATTTTAATACATTGCAGATATAGTTACAAATGTTCAGAATCTTGAGGAGTATTGATCTTTGATTGGAAGGATACTATTTTAGTACCGTACCCACATTCTGATGCATGATGGTGGTGATGGATTGGAGGTTGAAGAAGGAAATGAATCATATGAAAAAGGCATTGTTTGTGTTGAGTGATGTTGAGTTTCAGTAATTTATTGGATATGTTTCGACCATTTCGCTCCGCATGGTATGAAATTTCAAACCATAATAGTTACATGATTTTTATAAAAGAAAAAGTGCATGTAAACACTGGTATGAAAATTTCTTGAATATTCAAATTCACCATGGCATCAATAAAGCTCAAAGAAACACTAGTACTAAAAAGAGTTTAGCATAAACAGAAAGCACCACAGCACTATGTACAACTGTCCTCGCTTAGAAGTTTTAATAATACATGAGAAAAAGAAACTGAACGTTTTGTAATGAATATGAAATAGTTACCAAGTAATATGGATTGGACAAAAAGTAATCCTCTTCTCGAACAGACTTGACATCTGCTCCGCTGTAAAAAAGGTAAATCACTTTAGTTTCAGAATAGTATCAAGACACAATTAGTAGACAGTAATTAATCCAGGATTCGGTTACACACAAAGAGCAAAACCAAATTTAAAAAAAAAAATGCAAAGAAGCAAAAGTAGAGAAATTGGATTCATCACAGCAGATATGTATATACCCATACATCAAATTAACTATAGGCTGACTATTTGAGTATGTACATAAGTAGCCAGCATAGAACAATCTGACTTGTATCCTCCTTCCCTGTGTTTTTGCTGGCAAAAGTATTCTGGTACTAAATTGCTCTAGTACATGGAATGAAGGTAATTGTGTCATTGATACTATGATACTAAGAAGGAAAGGAACCAAAACATCAAGCTAGGTTAATATAGATTCAAAAACTATATTCCACTGTGTGAAAGAAGATTTCACTAGACAGACAGTATACATTTGTTATGGCATGGACCATCAAGTATAAATTACAATTAGCAGAGCCAAAAGTTCCATGGTGAAAAAAGACCAAGAAAATAACATGGAAGGTTGAGTTCTACTCTTCATTCAAAGTTCACACAACATAGAAACATACTCACCCTAAAGTCTTGACAATATGCTTATTTAGTCATATTAATTGAAACTAAACACATTAGAGTCAATTCTTTGTCGCCATCATCATCATCAAGTTGTGTTTGCCAAAACTGTTCCTGTATACATTTCAATATCAAAAGAAAGGTGGCTAGTTATCCCCTAAGTTAGCAAGAGTTCCCAGTACATGTAATTTTCAAAATTGTCAGACTCGAATTTTCAGAGAAACAAATGTGAAGCAATCCAGTGTTCGTATAAGAAATGAAAACTGATAGCAAATGATAATCTGTGAATTATAAACTTCAGCATCCAAAGGAATTTCTATTAAAAGATATGACACTGGAGCTTGAATATGGATTGCGGATGCTAGAACCTTCATAAGCCGAGATTATCTAAATATCCAAAGAATCACAGGAACATTAAGAAATTTAGCACAAGAACATCTATATTATTAGTAAATACTACCACAGCACTATAATGCAATATGGGAGAGAAAAGGGGACTTATTGGTAAATTTACCTGCTAGCTACCATTCGAAGTTGTCTAAAGGGCCAAATATATACACCTTCTACTCTCATCTTAGCAAATCCATGATCATGTCCATTTTCAAACACATCATAGAAAGTAACTGCCCCCTGCCATTACCAAAATTAGCAGTGATGAGTTAATGATCCAAGATAGTTTAAGTCTACAATTTCTTGACTGATCCTTTTAGCTCGTTTGGCATGGATTATCATGAAAATAGATTAAGGTGGCCTATCAAAAGCTTTTCCAACTACTGAAAAACTATATTAGGAGCATGCCAGTGATTTACTGAAGTATGTGAGGTGACCAGGTTCGTAGTGTATTGAAAAACACCACTTCAGCTCTAGCTAACATAGTGCTGGGAGAGCTTGCCAAAGACAGTGAAATGAAGTTCTATGCCACTACATCACAATTATTTAAATAACTATTTTGGCATTGTTCATGGACAAGTTCCAGAAACATTCAACATTAAAAACAGATGTCAATGACATACAAACACTTTTTATGAATCAAAAACTATAAAACAATTACTCAAGTAAGATAGACATGTTTAGTAAAATATTTAAATAATAAAAAATAAATTAAATTAATCATATGGTATCTAATAATCTAATTTCTGATAAACAAGGTCAAAGGAATGGAAAAATGGCAATGAAAAATGAATAATTTTGTAAGCCTTAGGGAAAGAAATGCTCCAGTTAGACGATGTGAAATTATGACAGATGTCAAATTATGACAAATGTTTATATCAAACAAGGAAGAGGAAGACCAAAAAAAGACTTGGTTAGCAACAATAAAATAAGATAAAATCTGTGCAAATATAAATAATGATATAGTAGGAGATAGAACCCAATGACGTAGAAGAATCTATGTAACTGACCCCACCTAGTGGGATAAGGCTTGGTTGTTATTGTAGTGGTAGGGAAAGAACAATTTATGATGATAAATAATAACCCACACACAAGAAGACAAGATTTAAAACAATTAATAGATGTATTTTTACCTGAATGTAGTGTACACCACTTATCTTTGTGGGCGTACTCACCAACTCTAAAACTGATACACCATCAGATTTCCCAAAATCAAAAAGCCAAGAGGAGACATTGGTGGTCTCTACAAAATTCCATCTTCCTGCATAACACTATAAGAATAATCAAGATTCAAGAGGAGAAAAAGAATAGCAGAAACTAAAAGGATAGCATGCCTCAGAGTAGCAAACTAATTATACAAGTAGGAAATTTTCAACTTGAGAATATTCTAAACAGCAACACTGATCTACATTCGCATTAATCAAGGATGTAAAAATATAAGGAAACCACAAAAATTTACAAGATTGACATTTCTATTATCTCCACGCCTATAGAATATTTTCTCTATTGAGCAATTCGAATACAAATAAATACAAAGTGGCTCAAAGGAAAATAAGAGATTTTTGGTGAAAATTCAGCTTAAATTGATTTAAGTCAATTCTTCCAAGACAAAACTGGATGTTAATGATTATAAATGCAATAAAAATAAACAAGTTTTAAATTTAGTATGAGAGAAGAATGTGACCAGAGCGAATTTTAATTATATCATTAGGCTCGAGTTGAAGAATGTAATGGTAATATGAGTGTCAATGAAGCAACTACAAGAAACAATATTCAACCAAAGGCAGAAAGTCTTATCTTCATTTTAACTAGCATGATATCGTGCACAGTATGTCTTGGAAAACAAGAGTGGAATACAAACCTCTGTATGTTCCAGTAATATTCCATGATGAATAAGGATTGGCATCGCTCTCACGTCTTCTCAGGAAAAGCCTCTGCAAGAAGGTAAATATGGCCATAAACAAACCCGAAAGTGATAATTTGTTTCGATCATATAACCGAAAACACAAAAATAAGCACACAAGATGACTATTGAAAAATACGTACAAAAGTGTGTAAAGTTCATAACTGCATATCATGTTTAAAGGATGTTGTGCAGTTCATGAATATAAGTATTATGAAAACCAAGGGCTTCAAGCTACATATACCCATTCAAGAACTAAGCATACTCTCACTTCCTGGTTTCTTACCTGAAGTCTGCAATATATACAGTTTAAGAAAGATGCTTTCTTAGTAACACAAGTTCTTCAAAATGTGGAACCGCCACATCAGCGGCCCCCCTAGAGCCGGCCCCACGGATATGGAGGGAGGTAAATGCAAGTACACAGGCGTCAGGCGCATGGCGGGGTGTACCCGTAACACAAGTTCTTCAAGATCCTTCTTGGTGTAGTCAAAAATTGGAAAGCAGATAGTTGTTTGGATGGATGCATGCAGTTTCCATGTTAAGAATGAAGGCCAAGGCTGAATATTCTCATGTGGTTCTATAGAAACTACCCCTTAAAGGTCACAAAAAGTAATTACAATAGTTATAGAAGCTTGATAAGTACAACTAGGTATATTGGTATTAAAGAATATCTCTAGTAAGTACACTGATGACTGATGTGCACATGACCTAACCAATGAAAATATTTTACCTGAAGTCTGATAAATTTGATCATAATCCTTCTCATTTCTGATCCTCATTAATGGTGGGTCCACATGAAGTTACTTGTCATTGCATTATGTAATGGACTAACATGTATTATTATTGTCTTCTATATAACAAACTCAAATAGCTTATTGAATAATATGTTGGTTCAGCTTATACAAGGTTGGGAGAGGAATAACTAATCTAAGGCTACTAATTATCTCTGTCTTGGGTAATTCTAGAGAGCACTAGCAGATAAGACCAAGAGAAGAAACAAAACTCATGACACAAAAATAGCAATACATTTGGGAAATCATGTTGTTTCTTTTGTCCCATAGATGATACGTAATGTAGCATAAATGTATGAAATATCCCTAGCTGGTTAAAAGAGATTGCCGAACCAACTAAGTGGGTATTTAGGAGAATTCTATAGCATCTCGAGCATAGAGAAAATAGCAAGATCTCGATTGCCACTCTAGGACAATATTGATTTAAGAATTGCTTAAAATAGCAAACTGTTCCATATGCTCTTGTTCAAGTCACAAAATAGCAAGCAGATAAAGCCTTATGAAAGGTCCTATAGTTAGTAGGTTTGCATGATGAATTTTAGTTTATGGATAGAAATTTTTGAGCCTATTAGGTGATCGGTATATTACTAAGGATACATAATACTAGTTACATACATGTCAGTAACCACATTTAAATATTTTTGAGGTTATTATTTGGCTATGATATTGTGGACTAAGAAGAAGAGATTTCATTCCAAGTCCTAAAAAGAAGATGCTAACAGGCCTTGCCACCCAGTTTATAACTTGCATACTTTGCTTTCTATGGTAATCAGTACTTACCTATTCAATCAATTAATTTTCCCACCCTTGTAGCGCCTTGCTCTTCCTCAATTACATAATGTCCTAGTACGAGAGCCAGATTCATAACACAGTTGACCATCAAAAACTAAGTGATGAGTACAAAACTACAAATCACTTATCACCTGTTTACTTTGGGGAACAAATTGTAAAATATGAGTAATATATATTTCAATACAAGCAACTTATAAGTGATGCAAGTCAAAATTCTTGGTGTACCAGATGCCATCAGAAAGGATAAATCTCTGATAGTTGAGTAGAACAAGCAAGTTAAAATAATGAAAATAGGGATGTGCGGCCAACATCTAATAATATATCCAAGCATGAAAAAAAGATACAAAGGGTACGATAAATAGTTTAAATTAACTGTACCAGATGCCATGGAAAACAAAAAAGTTTATATAGGGAAGATTGGAATTTCAAATCAAGAAATTTCATACATAACTGTAACATAAAAGCATAACAAAATTGTTTAATGCAAGATTGAGCCGTCTCGTGATCACTTAATGTGGATGACATAGCTTATAATTAAAATTGCTCATATATTCCAATTATCCACGCCCTATATGCTTAATGCAGTTATCCAAACCCTATATCGACTGAAATTTCTATCTAACTCTTGTATGATAATGTCCTAACAGGTCATACCCTGCATGGTCATGCCCTGTATCTGATTAGTGTAGCAAAAAGACCAGAAACTCAATGATTTTTTAAGCTCTCGGATTGAATGTAACTCCAAAAATTAGCCCAAAAATCCTACAACCCACCGCCATAGCAATATCAAGGCGCTACAATGCATTAACTGTTTAATCATCCAGGATAATTGAGGATTTCAATACTCAATAGCCTAAAAAAATGGCCTTTTACATTCGGAACTACATACTCAAGAGAAAGGGAACCTATTAAAAAAAATATGAACCTCATCACCCCAAGGACCAGCAGAATCCAGCCCCCTAAGAGGCCTCAACGCCGCCAAAGGCCGAACCAGACCCAGAAGCACCACTGCCACAGCCCCCGCAGCCACCGCCACATCCCCAAGAAACCATTTTTCTCTCCTCCGCCCTGCCATTCCCTCCAAGCGCAACCCCTCAGCACAGGAGAAAACTATTCTGAGAGTAAATCTTGCAGGTTACGCCCCAAAACCTGCGAATTAAATCAGTAAGAAAAGAAAAAGGGGGCAGTTTGCTTCAGACGGATTCAACTACACACCAACCGCGATGAGTAAGAAGAGAAGAAGAGGAAGGGGAGGGGGGAAAGGGAGGCCGCAACGAACTGACGCAGAAAGTCCAACAATAACTCCGCCCATATCTGGGTAACCATCGCGTCAAATCCAGACAGCGAATCGCAGTAATTTTAAACGAGGAGCGATTAGAATAAGGCGCGGCCGCTAGCAGACGGCGAGTCTCCTTCGGAGACGACCTCCACTGGAGCCTTCGGGGCGGCGGAAGGTATCCGGATCGAGTGTTGCGTCCACTAGCATACACGAAACGCAATCTCACATCTCACCCGTTGGTTTGATACTAATGACCAGGTGAGAGACGCGTGTCGAGATTTAAGGGGAATTGGAGATTTAATTTGGTGTGGTCATGGGGCGTGGATCAGCTGGTTAGGTAAAGTTGGTAGTAACGTGCGATGCGTTGTATAGTCTGGACTTGGCTGTCACGTTGACGTAATATGATTTATTATGGTAAATTATATATAATTAATAATTTCTCATAAGTTTTTTATCTAATCACGCTAGTTTTATTTATTATTTTTTTATTTTAGTCTTCCAAAATTTTAATATTCAATTTTTTCTAAAAAAAAATATCATTCATCCACGTGCAATACGTTATCGGATAAAGACGAGAGTATTTATTGGCAAAAATTAAAAAAAAAAACGTTTGTTAAAATTGAAATCGTCGAAAAACTATTTTAAAAAAAAAAATCTAATATGCGTTCAACCATCACCCTCCACACACACCCCTTCGTTTTTTACTTTCTCGAAACTACATTTAAGGCTGTTACCGTAGTTTAGTAGTTACACTGTGATAATTGTTACGTAATTATAATAGCTGTGGCATACCCTGAACAACCACATCAGCTACTTTATTAAAAAAGTTATTTTA
>JBAMIE010181396.1:0-13180 GCA_037177295.1 Kaempferia parviflora | reverse complement strand
TATGAATTACATTACATTACATTACAAAGTTGATTACATTACAAGCTGGATTACATTACAGCCTACCAAACGTAGCCCAAGTGTCCAATGCATTACAACGATGAATTTTACAAACTCATTTAAATATGTCTCATGATGAAAATATATTCAAAACCAATAGTTCACAAATTATAGTGTCCTATAAAATTGACAAAAATTTTGCCACATAATTGCAAGTCTTACAACCTAAAGTTTACACTATGAGCAATGATTTCAAAGAAAGAGAAGATTCATGTCCTACCCAGATACTTCAAACTTGCAACATGCTAGCAACAAGGCTTAATTTCTTTGCACTATTCCTTAAAAATTAAATGGAAGACGACATACCCTGGTCCTAGCTTCATATTCCAGCTTCTCTGCTTCCAGAGCCTGGTGTTTCTCTTCTAATTTCGTGTAGAACTAGACATAGGAAGAAAATTAATACAAAACTGTCCTTAACACCAGACATCATAACAAATTCCAGCAAAGTAAGATAAGGTACCTCCTTACGCCTCTCTGCGCGTTCACTGCATTTAAATGTAGGGGCAATTGCCACAGTTATCTGTGTTCTCGAATTTTTCGGAGACTGTGTGGTACTATGGATAGTTCAGGAGAAACAATACCATATTGTACAAGAAAGGCAAAGAAATGCCAAGAAGATAAATAAACATGAACAAGGATACGAAGAAGTTATTGAACAGGAATCCTCTTCTTCTAGTTGCATGGTGTTATCAGGATGCAGTGGTTCCTTGGATGAGAGCATTCTCTGAAAGCACATGGCAGAGGTAACTTAATAAGCAAATATGTGATTGAATACCTTTTAATTCCGGTCAGAAAAAAAAACACAACAGGTTTGTACACTACTTTAAAAAGGTTCAACTTTCAGAACATTCAGTATGTTGTGCAAGATAGATTATGAAAATGTTCCAAGTCTTTTTTTTTTTGTCAAATACAAAAGAAACAGAAATAAAGAATGGTTTGGAAAGGAAATTCAGATATTGCAAGAAATTCAACCTACAATGTCCAAGTTGACATAAAAAGGATAAATATGGCCAAGTTTAGACTAAAATCACATTTGAATACTAAATAGGACAAACATACTGATCGCATGCATACAAATCAACATATATACAATGGATGGATAGTAAATCTCTGAAAATAAAATAATTTTTTTTAGGAATCTAGACTATATTATTCAGCAAGAAAGAAGATATTGAACAAAATATAGAATAAAGAATTGGTGATTAACAAGGAGATAAGCTTATGGAGTCTCATAATTGTCACGTGTCCCTTAAGCTAGAAAAAAAAACAACCTTCAATTCAGCAAAAATTCGATGTACTCCAGTTATGATATGGATATATCCAAAAATTAACAAGATAATCTATAGTTGGAAAAGTTGAGTATATTAGAATTGAACGAGTAAGTTGTAGAGGAGAAAGAAGGAAATCTACTTTAATATAATTAAATTTGATTTAAGATATATGAATATTACAGCGATATATTCAAATTAATAGTAGGACAAAATCAATGTAGCTAACTCCAAATAGTTGGGACTCGTGACTTGTTAGTTGCTCTATTGGACTAACATAGTTTTCAGTGGATGATTGTCCAAGCTGAACTTTTGGAATGCCATGATTGGGAAGGATATAGCAGCAGTAAGGGAAGGATCACACATAAAGCGCAATTTGTAACAGACCTGATCCTTCTTTTGGATGTTTGGTGACAGTGCATTCACATTAGGATGTTTATCTCCATTAGCAGCCACTCCAGCAACAAAAACATGGTTTTCACATGATGTAGGCTTTTCATTTGCACTAAGAACTGTCTGAGGAACAGTGTGGTTTGGTTGTACAGCTGCATTAGCAGAATCTGATCCTTCTGTCTTTTGATTGAATGAGTTCTGTTTGTCAAATTTCCTTTCTGAAGTGTCCTGATCAAAACTTAAATTTCCATTACGAGTAGAGTTTGCACCGTCCCGATTATCAGTGGCATGGCCTGACACAGCAACTATGGGAGGTTTATGACTAATCTGACCACTTTTTCCGTTGGGCACATGAATGGTGACAAAATCTCTTTCTTGATTGGTTGAGGTTTCTGTAACTTCCTTGCCCATTGACTGCAGAAAGGAATAAAGATACAACAACAAACAAACTATGAGCAAAATTATTTTGATGTCAGCGCAGAAAGGGAAACCAATAAAGTATCAAAAACAAAAACATTGACAATAGTCAAACATATGTCAAGTATTTAACATAATATGAAAGCAGTTATAATGTTATGGTATTAAATGAATTGGTAATGTGACAAATGTATAAATAAGATTACATGTATCAAATGGCAAAAAACATCCAATGGAGAAATATCTGTGTGAATCAAGTGACACATTTTCTTCTCGTGTCTAATAATGAAATCAATAAAGAAATTGAAAAGATGAAAATGACAGGAACAGATTGGGCAGATCAAAGGTAGAAAGTAGGGTGCTTTCATTTTCCTCATTGGTGATATCTTTAAAACAGATAATATCATTTCGATCAAGTTGAATCCAGTTAGGCACTTGTTAAAGGAAAAACAATCTGTAAATTAGCAGTTTTTCATTCAGCTCAATGATAATAACAGGAACATCACTTCTAATGTTGCCTTTTCATATAGCATCAATTTCATACTAAAATTCAGAACATAAAGGCAAGCCCTTCCATAAATAGTAGTTGAAAAGGAAAACAACAAAAAGAGAAGTTTTTGCTTCACTGATTCTGCAAAACAACTGAGTTCCAAGAGTTTCTAGTGTACACTAAAACATGATTTATTATTATTTTTTGTTAATACAAACTAGCAGTGATATCAGAATAAGCTTGCAATTTTAGTCAAGATCTTCATAAGAACTCACAAGCTGAATTTTATAGCTAAAGTAGAAAGAGTGGAGACTAATCATTTGCATTGTCAATACTACAGAATATCAAAACTAGTTTCCATTAAAAGGAAAGGTTATAGAATTGGCATTATGCAAGTGGCAACTAATTAACAAACTAGGAAATGACCGATGAGATAAATTAAGACCCCGGAGTGAAATATTTATTACAATTAAAACTAAGGTAGAGAAGATTTGGTATAGAGGTTCAAGATCATTTTGATTCTTGCTAGAAATTTTCCTTTATGTGATGAACTAGCTTGCTCACACGTACATAGAAATCTACTCCCCACCAGCATAATAAAGAACGTGCAAGGTATCAGTGAACGACAACACTCACACCCTATTCACCTATTCAGAAACACATTCCAGACCATCCAACAAAAAAGCTACAGTCAGTTTAATATAAATAATATACCTTAATAATTCCATTCACTTTCATCTCTCTGTTAATTTGCTAATTGTCAAAGTTTTTCAATGAGTCCATGCAAAGGAAGATAAATCAAACATCTGAGACATGACAATTCAACAATATGTCAAGGTACATCCAATCCAGTCATGGTCTCTTAAAAGAAATTTTCATTTTCTAAATCATAGAACCATAACAATTGAACCAGAAAAGCAAATAAGATGTCATGTGAGTATTATTTGATTTTTTTTCCCAGAGTTTTGCCAAGTTCAGAAATTTGTTATTCATTTAATTCTAAATTTATTTATTTATTTTAAATTGGACACACATTGGTAATTTGAGATTAGTTTTAATTCATCGACAATAACATTTACTAGGAGCTGAAGTTCCATTACTGATTTTAGTCCTGATTGTGAACCATGGATCACCACGGCTTGGACAACTTGCCAGATTTGTTTTGCCAGGTCAAAAGACTAGATGCATAACTGATTAGTTGCATTTATCCCTGAGATTAGTGCATAACTTGGATTGGATGTGCTTGGGCATATGATTTGCTACATAGTGCTCTTTTCTGCCATTGTTTGAGAGTGTTAGAGACAGCAAAAAAGGTTTTTGGATGTTGGTCACTGATGAACTGAACTACTCGTGTTTTGGGTCTAGGGCGCTGATACAAAAATTGCCTCTGAATTTCATATTTCTCATTTTATCAAAAAAATTTCATGTTTTATCGTATTTAATTGTCTTAAACAATATATTGCACAAATTACTCTATGTTGACTCGCTTGATCCCTTTATCAGATAGAACAACACGCAAAATCGGCTCCATAATGATTGTCTATATTATCATTCAAATCTAATCATTTTTTTAAAGAAAAGCACAAAACATTACCCTACATACCAATCAGTATTGCCCTATAACAATAGGTATTGTAGTAAAAGAATCCCCCAGCAAGAATCATACATTACAAGTCAACAGGAAAGTGGAACAAAGCCAGACCATAACTTTACTTCACTCGGACAATGTGGAAGAGAATGTATCAGAATAAAACAGTTTGAAAGCAGAAACCAAGGTCCACCAACATCAACAAATGGTAAATTTCTCTCACTCTCTATTTTCCTTTTTTTTTTTTTTGGAGGGCCTCACTTTTACCCTAAACCAGTAAACCTTCCTTGCCATCCAACTAAAAGCAGCAAACAATGCCCACCAACTTTATCAAGTGGCAATCTTTTTAGGAGGACCTCAACTTTTATACTAAACCCTTCCCATCCAACTAAAAGGAACGGAAACCTTGACATGGAGACGAAAAACAGCATAAATCATGAGCAAAAACACCAGATCTCAACCATCACGCTTAGATCCGACTATAACACTTCGAACCCACTTCGACCTCACCGCATCGGCCACGCATTCCATTACACTGACAAACTCAAACAGATTAA
The DNA here is from genome assembly GCA_037177295.1 of Kaempferia parviflora. NCBI lineage: Eukaryota > Viridiplantae > Streptophyta > Magnoliopsida > Zingiberales > Zingiberaceae > Kaempferia > Kaempferia parviflora. Next base: position 8,407 of record JBAMIE010181396.1, on the reverse strand, counting down.
GAACTGAATCATCCAAACTAAGGCAATCGCCAACGATTACTTACAGATGACTTCCCAGACACCGATTCGAGAGATCTGGAGCTGGCACCGAGTCGATTTGCCTCGCCCAGTCGCCCTCCTCCGCCTCCTCGCCGCGGAAAGCTGCAAGTACCCCCTGCTACCCCAACTCTATAGCAGCTTCGACGTTGACGCCGGCAGCTAACGGCAGTTCCGGAAATTCTGCCCGCTGCCCAGTGCCCACATGCTCCTCGTGCGTTCTTTTATTGGCGGATGTAAGCTTACCGATTCACCAGGCGGTGATGTGATCCCGATCTAACGGACTTTTATGTCGGGGTTGACGGAATTACTAAACGACGGTTATAGAGTCATAAGTACGGACAATTAAGTGTGTTAATCAATGTTTCGTTATTTTTGTCATAAAGCTATTACATTTATAAAAAAAACTAAAATTAGCTGAACAGTTTAAAAAAAAAAAAGTCTGAAAGCGGACATAAAATATTATTAATATTTTTAAAAATTTTACCTTTAAAATATGTTATATACGTATATACCGCTTTTTGAAAAGGGATAATAACGTGACTTGATGGATTAAAACGTGTGACCAAGCAAATTATAGGCTAAATTGTGTGGCTCCAAATAGCCACGGGATCCTATTCATGGTCGCTAAATGATAAAGATGCATTATCCTATTCATGGTCACTAAATGAGATTTCCATTTCATATAGAAAACGAAATTGTTTGTTTGTGGAGTAGATGAATTTGCCGGAATAATTGGATTAACTTCATGTGCTGTTTTATTTTACAAGAAAGATAGTCTCTGAACTTTTTAATTATTTCCTTTAAGAAAACTAGTATTTGTACCACTCATTATTTCATCATAATTTGAGCTGGAGTTGCTTGGATGAACAGATAGAGAACAAGGAAAATAAATGTGAATGTATGATTATTGCTTCTCCCGCAATATTGTTAAGTCTTTTCCTCTCCTTCCAAGAAAACTTCACCTTAAACAAGAAAAATTCATTATAAAATCTAATAATTTACAGAAACTAGCTCTAATTCCGGAAGAAACACATTTATACCACCATTATATCACTAAGAATACATTATCATTAGTTGAACCACCATTAGGCCTGGTAACACACTCTACAATTAAGTGAAGAGGACGATAAATTAAACAACAGGAAATTCATGGAAATGAGACATGTCAGCGTGAGCCGTGTATTGGGTTCGGGCTAAGGTCGGTGTTGTCAACACATTTATTGAATTGGGACTCCAACTTGGCGTGGCCGATAACCCAACATCACTATGAAGTCTTTCGCTGAGGTACCAATAACGGCTGGAAGCCTTTGTGACGGTGGTGTTCCTTTCAACCACCAAACTACAACATTGTTCAGGGACATTGTGGGCATCATTGGTTCATTTCGGCATGTTATTTCGATCTGCAGATGCTTAGAGTGTTACAAAAATGGAGTAGTTAGCTGTAAACAGCTTACAGAAGGTAATATGATGAGTTAGAAAGAGTGAGCCTAAACTATGACATATTCCATCATTCAAACTAAGTTGAGAATATGATCTCTAGTGTGACCGATTTTAAGGTCCTTAATTATATTTTCCTCTACTGTAGACATGCAAACATTGAGCTAATAATTAAACTAGATGAACAAACAAGTCCTACATGTCATATTTTGGGTTTATTATTATGGGAAGAGAATGACGAAAAGCAATTGTTAAGATTTAGGCTAGAAAGTTAACTTTTGAACGTCTCCGTAAGAAGTACTATTGGTCCAGGGAATACTCACCTCATCTTCACTGAAAAGATTAAGCTTATTGACAAGGTACTTCTGGATGTAAGAAACAGGTACATTACCATCCCTGGGATCAGAATAAGAACAGTCAAATGGTTAATGCTAGATATTGGTGGGGCAAATCGAATATCTAGTGATAATGACCTGAGACATCATTTATAAAAACATTAGGAAAATGACAAGAATTATGCTTTGTAGATCTTCCTTGTAAGTTGAATTGAATTCAAGACTCCATTAAGATAACAGCGAACAAATCAACAAACAAAAATGGAAAGCAAAAAATTGATGTTGACGTTAGGACAGAAAACAATGAGTCAATTGGAAATTTAGAGCAACTTAAATGCTCTCTGTCTTCAAAGTGCTTGTTGGAGATTCACTTTCTTACTGAATACAGAACAAGAATTTATACTTCATCAGCAGTAACCACTTACCAGTCATGTTTCCATAAAAAGTTACGTTGAAGAGCAAGTACAACATGAATAGTTCATAAGTGTGGTTTTTTCATCATTCCATAACCAAATACAACTTGATTGTTTGTGTTTATCTTAAGTGTATCCCAATTGTTTGTTTGCCACGACTTAAAAGTATTCTATGCAAGAAAACATGCAGAACAACACTTGTAGGCATTATTTTTTAAAGTGATTCCAAAGGAAAGAAGAAGAAACAACGACAAGTTTTGATTTTTAAAAAGTATTAATGCATAATAAGAAAAGTAAACTCACTTTATCCTCAAATAATTAGTTGATATCTGGGGAAATGAGGAACCTCCAGTCCTGAAACCATTGTGCACGAGATAAGTAAAGAACAAGTTGGAAAAAGTACGCAATAGATAAAAACAAAAAAACCATCCAGTTTTGAATGTCCTTAACTGGTCAAAAGAGGCCACCAGGGAAAACCACAATGGAGTTGTTCTCTTGTCACTTTGAGCATCAGAAGCCTCATGTATTGTTTGAGTTGAGTTCTGGTTTCTCCTTTTCTGGTTAGCTGACTTCAGCCTTCTGGATTTTATTGTCATACAAGCCATTTCAGCATTGTCATTCTTCTCATCCTGAGATTTGGACTTATGAGGATGCTCCATAACCTTGGTTTTGTTAGTATTTATTTCACCATCAGGAACCTTGTTTTGCTCTGTCTTAATGAAAGAATTCTGTAGACCAGACCTAAAAGATTTTGTTTTGTTTGCAGCTTCAACTAAGCAATTCAAAGGTTTCCAGAGCTCTGCCTTATCCTGTGTGGCAGTTACACCACTCCCTGCATCTTTATTAGCATCACTGTTGGAATTGTCAGAAGGCAAAGTAGCCTGAAATAGGTTTTAAGAAATAAACAGAGGTAAACTGTCAAAAATGCAGAAATACAAATAAAATTCACTTGCAGCTTTAGCATTAAGCTAAGTTGCAAAATAAAACAAACAATCATTTATGTCACCTGTCTTCTGTTTAGGACCTGCTTGGTTGAGTTTCCACTCCAACTTGGTTTTTTTGTAAACTTATCCGTAGTGTCATCCTCATTTTTATAGGATTCACTACCATGAAATGTGGGCCTGTTGCCAACTGGTCTTTTTCGCCTTCCTAATGGACCTATCTGTATAGTAACTCTTGGAGTGTTCACCACCAATGAAGAAAGAGAAATTTCTTTTCTTCTAGCAGGCAAGGTGATGGAAGGGGCACTATCAAAAGCTCCATGTTTTGGTTTCTTTAGAGGAAAAATCTTCACTCTCAAATCTTGCAGATTGTGATCAGCCCTGCAAGGGATATAGTGTTTCAGACAAGCATTAACTCATGCATAACAGTACAGCCTGTGAGTTTGAGAAATTAACTAACTTTGTTTGTATGGGTTGATTTTATTCTTTAATATCAACTCAAGTTTGGAGCACAAGTATTAATCTCTTGTCCCTTTTTATAGAGAATATTTATATCTTATTTGCATTAGTGCTGTTCTTTGTAAAAAGATCTGATTAATATCTGATCTGCGTTGCTTGGGTAGAAGCTTTATGCATTTCCAGCATATGTAATATTACAACTGTCTTGTGCCAAAGGGTGCCAGAGCACCAATATATAAGTTCATAAGCTTAGAACCACGCATAGTGATTTTGCATATAACTTGAAAATAAACCTAAGTTTGGTGATCAAGCCCGAGGGTTCTCATCAATTATCCCCCACAAAATAGAAGGGGGAAAAATCCTCTTTGTGGTCTCATATATAAGCTGATTAAAAATGAGCAATAAAGATAGATATTCATACCTGATGGTTCTAGATAAGTGTGCATAGAAAGACAAAAATATATCATTTAATTCATATACTATCCTAATTAATGATTAGAGTCTTCGGACTTTGATGTATTCTCATTCACACTCCGTTTGGTCACAAACTGCTCTGCAGTGCTCAGAATAATGTGGGTGACTGGGTTGAGAATCCCTTGTTAACTTAGCTTTGTTAAACTTATAAGGCAACCTACTTGCTAGGAATATTCAATAAGAACTCCACACTGATCAATAAAGATGTTCCATGTGATACAAGGCTTTTGAGGGAAAGTTTATGAGAATACATTAGGCTAGTTGTGATGGAAACTTCTGTAATATACAAGAAAATAGTGACAAAATTCAAGTATTAAATGACTGTATTATACTTCCAACTATTTAGACTTTAAAAGAGAATAGAGGCTAATCTGTTCTGAAATTAAGTTTCCATATAAAACCAGTATCTCTTACTGAATATCAACCCAAATAAAGATCTCATAGGTTCACGTATGCAACTTGTTTATGAAAAATCCGACTTCCATCTGTTAACCTGCATCAATCCAACATTTACATTTAACTAGGTTGATTTCATTTGTATAAATCTACATGTGTCTTAGATGAACTAAAAGGATGTGATTCATAAATTATATTCCCCAAAGTAGACAATATATGGTCAAATGAGTGCCCTGCCCAACTCCTTACTGGCATTGATGAGTTATCTAGTTGATAAGAAACTGATAATTATCAGTAAGGTATTTCCTAGGAAACCATTGGCATGTGCTGCAGCACAATAGTCTATTTATACTGCAATAATGCTTTTCCCAAAAAAGCATTAGCTTTCCTCAAAATCCCCATAGTCCAAAGGCTCCAAACTTGTATTTGCATGAGTTAAACATAATAAATCTAAGAAATCCCAGCACAACTCTCTCAGGAACTGTTGGGAGAAGTTTAACTTTGTTGCTCTTGCCTTGAACAAGGAATATTCTGACATCCAATGTGGTGTGGCGACACCCTGTAGCAAAGACAAAAAAAAAGTCCCAAAAACATCAAATCTGATGATGATTACTAATCTTTGACATTCTGACCATTTCAAAGGGAGAAGGAGCATCCTCAAGGTTTCTTGCCGTGTATTCTGAAGAATTCATTCCACTATCTTTTCTTCATGCTTACTCTTCTATTCTAAATCTTGCGCTCATCAATATTGTAACTTCGAGCAAGCTCCTCTGATGTCAAATCCGACTTCATTACTAAAGGAAAACAAAGCACACCGTGCTATTTATTCAAGCCTGAAAACTCAAACTACATACTGATTAACTTTCTTACATTGAAGCATATTAAGGATATAAATATATAAATTGTCTTTCCCTTAAAGTTTGAGCTTTTGAGATATGTGATTAGCCAATGAAATTTAACATGCCATAGAGCAAAAGATCCAAGGTCTGAATCCCTCTTGTCAAAAAATGTTCTCTCATTCTAGCATTATCCACATATATTGAGGTAAAAGTAGTATCCTAGAAAGGTTGAAGATATACTTTAAAAAAACACAAGAGAATGCACACTATTTCATAACACTAGTAGCTAAGAAATCCATACAATATAAAGTATGAAATCTCTAAGGAAAACAAAATTACCTAAGTTTTTCTACAGGGAGAAAACCAAGATGAATATTGCATACGGGGCAGCAATCTGTTTCTTCTTCATCAAGTTTCTCAAATATGCACTTTCTGCAAACTGGTAAAGTAGAATTTATTAATTTACATATAAATCAACTTAAGGTTCAGGCTTAAATTCTTTAGGAGAACTTTACCAAAGATGCATGTCCAGATGAATGACCAATGATAAAAGCATTAACATATGAAAGTAACTAGAGATCTGAACAAGTAAATGATTACTCGCATATATTACATTCACATAAGAAGACATACTGACCAAAGGATCAGACTATAATAGCCTTCAGAGTTGAATGATCAACAGAAAGCAGAATGGAACTTATATGCATATAAGTGAAACCTATGCCACCTTGATCGAGAGAAAACTAATGTAAGTACAAACTAATGTAAATCAAATAATAAATGATCCTTTGACGACCTATCTTCGACTTAGCACGTTACAAGGAAAAAAAAAATTAAAACCAAAGATTTATTTTCCAGAAAGGGAAGTTATAAAACCTTTCTATAACGTATATGCAACTATAAGAATGCAAAGATGAACTCTGTCATTCGGTTGCATGCGTTGACGTGGCCTGCTTGGTTCATACAGTACAATTTCGCACGGAGAAAATAACCGACTGAATTAATATGGAACGGAAACTCAATGTATCTCAAACAAAAAACAGTAATCTCTACCTGACCATAGAAGCAGAGACAAAACAAAGACATTACATATACGAGCAGGATCATGAAAGTATGTAACCAATGCATACGACCATGATCACTCATGCCCAAGGGGATCAATTAGCAAGCTTAGTTGATGCCAAGCATCAAATATTTTGAGACGTTCGTTGGTTCCTAATTGATCTTGGAAACTAGAAAGCAAGCAATTTTTTACCGCAAGGAGCATCGTAACCCTGAGAGATGTGTATACGTAAAATAAAGACCGGAGAAACACAACGCCACAAGGCATCCCTTAAGCACAAACCAAAACCATCGATCATAACCATGAAACATCCGAAATACGACAAACCAAAATAGGAGGAAGAAGCGAAAGGGAGAGAGGGGCGCGATGGTGCTCACACGTATGAAGACACTCGGAGATGGTGGTAGCGTCCCGAATGAGCTTATTGCAGATGGGGCACGTCATGCACGCTGAAAGAAGCTTCCTCTTCACCTCGACCACTTGGGCCGGCCCTGCCACCGACGCCTCGTCCTCCTCCGTCCCCGAGCTCGCCATCTCCGCGTCTGCTTCCATTCGGAGCCCTCCCGTCACTCCGCCACGCTCATACCGTTCATGCGAGCTACCCCCGACTGGAACGTCGTCGCGCGTAGCTCCTAAAGCTCAAGGTGTGGCATTGATGGACGAATCACGTGTAGGAACGCGGGGCGGCGGGGATCCGACGAGAAAAAACGAACAAGATCGGATCTTTTTGGGAAACAAGGAAGCGGAGGAGCCAAGGAGCGGCCTCGAGGTGAGATTTGGTGGGGAGAGAGGCGTGGTCGAAAGGGCGGAGAGAGATCGAACGAGGACGAGGAGAAGAACGCGAAGAGAGAACAGAAGCGATGAAGGGGGAGAATGTGATTGTGTATATATGAAAGGTTGTATATAAGAGAGCAGATTTCCTATTGGTGCGTACCTGAGAAGAACCCGTTCGTCTCAGATGATGGACAGTGGGTCCCGTTGCCAAACAGCAATTAAAAGACTGGTAATGTTAGGTCAGCAACGAAATGGTGAATGGACGAATATCTGTTGGCGAAAACAACGTGTTTTGGAGGATTGCTCAGATAACGCTAACGTGCGCTCAAGGGGATTTTTCGCTGATTTTTATTAATTTTAGTATTGTTCTGAAAATCAAATTTGATCTTGTATTTCAGTTGGGATGGACTATAACCTCTGGATCATCTCTGATCCAGTATAATATAGTTATTAGATCGGATCAAGAGAAAATTAGTACTTGAATTTTATTTCTGATTCAATCGCTATGATGCATTGGATCAAGAATGGTCTAGAAGTTGTGGTCTAGATGATCCCACTGTTTATATTTAGGATATTTAACAGTATCAATCGGATTCAATCGATTTTGGATTGGATCATAATTTTTGTTTAAAAAATTTCCAGAACTTAAATACAATCTTATAAATTGAAATTTGAATATGGCCGATATGAATCTGACTCGAATAATATGTTTCGAAATGATTTTTTTTATAAATTCCTATTTTTTATTTTAATATTTTATTAATAATATTGATATTTCATTTTAAAATTAATATTTAATTTAATCCTAAAACTCATTAAACCCTAAATTCGAATGAATCCAAATCTAATCTGAAAATTTTTAATCTAAAAACTTCTAATCTAAACTCAGAGACTGGATCCTCAGGTCCACTTTTTGTTGACCAGGAGATGGTCCACAATGTAATTACGGTTGAATCGTGACCGCAATTGGTTGTGATGCCTCCCTGAGTTTACCCTTCTATCCAAATTATAGTTTGGGTCGGGGGTAGCTGGCCGGGATGTAACGTCCGCCCTTATCTACGCTTAGGGCGGCGCTACGTTACATACTTAGCATACATAAACATACTTGATCATGCTTGAGTTACTTACTTGTTCATAACATGATATTAAGGTAACATGGGAACATACTTAGTTCATACAAGTATTCATGGAACAACAACATGATTAGGGTCCTAGTGAGGTTCGGCCAAGGTAATAG
>JBAMIE010181388.1:0-13181 GCA_037177295.1 Kaempferia parviflora | reverse complement strand
TTTTTTAGATATATTCATGTTTAAAAATTCTCTACCTTCAATACGGTGTATCAAATTGATGTCTAAGAGCATAAATATAATCAGGAGAACTAGACGAGCATATATGATCTTGTTTCATGTCATTCCGAGCTCTCAAAGTCTATCAGCTGGTTTTAACCACAATTGATTGATCGACTTAGAGAGATCAGAATAACATGAAACCAGATCTTATGTGTTTATCTAATTCTCTTAATTTTATTGTGTGCTCAGATATTATTTTTATGTCATGTTAAGAACAATAATTTTTTAAACACAAGTCAAAATTTTTCATCAATTGATATACTATAGCAATCGATTCGGTAAAATTTTGTGGCCAGTTCAATCGGCTGATTCAATCACAATTGATGCACTCGACTCACCTAGTCGACTCATCCTAGTGAATGGATCTGCATCCAATGTGCATACAAAAGTTTCATCTAACTTTAGCTTCAAATTTTCTCTCAAACAAGACTTAAATAATCATCTAATTGCTTGATGATTGAGATCAGAGCTCGAAACGCTTGGAGGTTGAGCTTTTTACGCTCTCCATTGTTCTGCATTGCAAAGAGCCAAACATAAACAATTTCGTTATGCAAAATTATTCAGATTGAAATCAAGCGCGCAGTGGAGGGAAGTTAATTACGTACCGAGAGGCCGCTCTTCCTTACTCTGTGAAACTGCTTTGTGATCTCATCCATGAGCTTGGCTCTCTCCTCCGCGCACTTTCTGATGCTCTGCTTCATCGCCTGCGTCTCCTCCTCCAGCTTCTCTAACTTGGCGTGCAACTCCTGGAGCAATTCGAACTGGTCTCTCCTCCTTCCGCCGGCGTCGGACGCAGTTGCAGCACCAGAATTTGCGCCAGTCTCCATGTTGTTGTTAGTTGCTACAGAGGAGAGGACGAGGTGGGGGTTTGATGATGGCAGGGCTTTACTTTACTTACGCTTGAGGCATAAGAAACGAGTAGAAGAGATGGAGTGAAAGGTGTCAGATTTGCCTGCTGGTGACACACGCGAGATGGAATGTAGACACTCTTCACCGTAAAAGCCGTTTAAAAGAGACTGGGCAGACAAATGGAGCAGAGCAGAGGCTTTTGTTTAAAGACATTCTTCACTCCTTCACGAATGTAGCAGTAAGAAAACAACTTAGAGAATAAATAAATAAATAAGATGATCAAAATTTGGATTTTAATAATGATGAATATTTTAGAAATCTTTGTATTCTAAATTTATCATATAGTCAAATTAAAGAGAAGACCATTTAGCTTCAAAATTAATCAAGCAAAATCTGGACACCTGAATCATTTGTTTAGTTATATGATAAGAAGAGAATAGAATGAATAAATAAATGGTCTTAATGCTTACAAGGACAAACAAATGAGTTCGGCTAGGAGAAACAAATGAGATTAGAGAATATAATTTTGCTTATTGGAAAGCTAATTGAGCTCAGCTTTATGAACAATAATATCACAAGCACAATTATCAAATATGAAACAAAATGCCTAAACAAAATGAAAAGAGTAAATTCTATGAAATATAATGGAATTTCAACAAATAATTGGTCATGACTAGCAATCAATACTAAGCTCGATGAGATAAAGATATTCCAAATAAAAAATTTACAAATAATAAGTTTCGAGGTGTCAACTACGAACATCCATATAATTGTTCCAAGAACATTTGCGAGGATAAATTTCAGCTGATGCTGGAAGTTCCAGGCTTCCAAATCCAGTCTGGATTATAAAGCACACCACACGATTCAAACCATAGCATTTATTACATAAAATTTAGAATAGACTATCGTCGATTCAACAAGAATAGAAAGTGGCTCCTCTGTGTCCTGAATCAAGTATCATTATCATTCAGCCACCGGTCGGAGATCATTGTGTTCAGCTACAAATTCCTTCGTAAGATCAATAACCTTTCCCATCAATGATGTGGGCATCCTTTCAAACAGCTAAAGATCACTTGCTGATGGGTTGAATTACAAGATAATAGCATAAGATGAAAGATACTAAAGCTTGTGGCTGATTACTACCAACCACCACCAAGGAGGAAAGTCCATGAAGATAAAACATTTGTTCGAAAAGTGTATCAATGTCAACATGCTTGAAATTTCCCCACAATCGAGCACATTGATCATTCATCCTCGAGCCTGAGCACCAATGCCATTCTGGAAAGAAAAGAGTCAGTGCATTCAAAAGCTTCATTTTTCTCAAGTAAATATGTGATGAAAACGCAGAAAGTACCTTTGGCCAGTTATCAAATATTGTTTTCCTTTTAAAAGTTTAATTTGAAGGAAGTTAATGGTGCTTTTCGCTAAGACTAATTTCCTTTGTCACTATGGTATGAATGTGATATTGATGTTCTTTATAAATGCCTTCTGTAGCATCGGTTGGCCCTTCATATATGGTGCCTCAGTTTTTTGTGGCCTCTATGTTTTCAGTAATGATCAAGTAGCATAGACCTATGCATTGGTAATCCTGTCATACTGCTAACTACGAAAACTTATAGTCTAAAATTATATCCATCTATTTCACATTAAATCTAATTTTAACTAGAACAGTTTTTTTTCTTCTTTGGGTAGTCAGATAATGCATGTGTCCATTATAAGCCATGTTCTTCCACCTATTTGACATTGACTAGATAAATCTAAGGGTTGAATCCCACGGCGCAATGTAGGGATTTTCCTCTCGTGGGATGACAACTCTAAGAATGTTGGTCGCTTGAATGAGCTTCAGCAAGCGCTTCCCGATTTATCCCCGGTGGGAAACTTATGTCCGGGCCGGTCATCTATAGAATATACCTAGATTACTCAAAAAAAAAAAAAAAAGATACAGCTTTTTTAACAATAGTATCTATCATCCAATGTTTTTAATTGCGTCAATTCAAAATGCATTCGCTCAACAACTATAGGAGAAACTATATGCACCTGTCTCCTAAACAACGCAATTCACTTTCTGCAACTAAAGAAGAAATACAAGTTGAAGAGAAATTATAGACAAGTGCAGAAATTTGAGTCACATAAAAATAAATAAATCTAAAACTCCCATGGAACATTTAAATATGAGCAGGTTGTTAAATAAAATATATAAAAGGAGCATTTATCTGAAAAAGCCTCATTTTCAAATTTTTACCTGAATCAAAAACTCCTATGGAACATTTAAATATGGGCAGGTTGTGACATCAAATATAAATGGGCCAATTATCTGAAAAAAGCCTCTCATTTTCAAATTTACCTGAACCTTCCCAAATCTTAAATGTTTACCAAATTGCATTCAACTCACTTCCTCTATATTACCCTTTTGGCCTTTTCCCAATTAAAATAGGCACTCTTCAAGTGTAAACTATTCTACAAAGAAGCATGCCCAGCATAACACTTAATTCAAAGGTCTAATTGACTTCGATGTGATTCTGTTGATCCAATCACTCACTGCAATGATCAAACATCCCAAAAAAAAGTCAGACAACATTAACTATAAATGAAACTGTTGATCACCGATGCCAACATACAGCTTCTCATCTCCGTCATCACTTGATCAGGCGGCAGGTGCCATCAGAGGAAACCTTCTTGTGGTTTTTATTCTTCTTTCCCTCCTCTCCTATTGTCTCTTTTTGAGCCTTGGCTTCTTACTATCATGAATGGGAACTGAAAGGATCCCTTCACCATCCGGGTCTCCTCTCACTTTTTCACAGGTCAGGAGCAGAAGGCAAGCATCAAAAGAGGTCCATCCATCCCATTGGTCGGCGCTAGGCCCTCTCTACTGGTTGGATGGCTCGGCCTTCATTTTGAAATCTGGTGTTTTCTGAAGCCATGTGAAGCATGAACAGAGACTTGGAGACGTGGAAGGGAGCTTTAGACAGGGTCTTGCAGAACAGCTGGTGTAAGTAAAATGAGTAAGCTTGGAGATTTCCGTCTTGATTTCCCTCTATTATCTTGGTCAAAACAGGATGATGGATGTGATCGAGGAGGTTGGAAGGCAGAGTTGATCTCTGAGGTGGTGCATGAGGTTTTATCAGTGAATATTGGAGTTAATGTGCTTGAATCTGAAAGGGTAGGACTGATAATTTTTGTGGTGGTCTGTCTTTTCCAATACAGATGTGAATGGGGATTCAGATAGCAAACAGAAATTTGTAGCTCCTAGTGTGCTTGGTAGCAAGGTTCAGATGGAATCTTCAACTGATGAACTGGAAGAGGGTGAGACATACTGAATATCCTCACTGGTGAGCTATTTGGTGCAAGACCAGCCTATCAGGTTGTTAAGGAGAGGTGATGACCTTATGGAGGATGAAAGAAACCTTAGAGGTGTTTATGTTGCCTTCTGATTTTATTATCTTCTGAGATTTGGGGATGAGGAAAAAATGAAGAAGGTGTTGGATAGTGCACCATAGTATATCCAGGACAGATTACTCTTCCTCAAGGAATGGGATAGAGACATTAAATTGGAAAAGGTAAACAAATCTATTTCAATGTGACATTGCATGTCTGACATGGTTACTTCTTGGTGATTTGAATATTTTCATTTAATAAATTAATTATAAACAAAATGAAAATGAAAAGAAGAACCACTGCCTACCAGATTTAGGTCCACACGGTGCAATGCTCCCATGATCCATGCTCAATATAAAGGTAACAACAACCTTTACAAATGCAAAGGTAGGACCGAAGTCAATGGCACCAGGCTGCAGAATTTCTTCCAAACTCATTGTAAATGACTTCCATCATTCACTATAATATATAGAAAAATAAATTAGATAAACGCATGAAAGTTCTGAAACAAAGATTGTAATTTAGTTCTTAATTTGAATTATTAACTCATAGTTGTTACAAAATCTCCAAAAGTACCAGTTAGATCAAAGAGATTATGCTTGACGTTGTTCAGGCACCAAAGTGTTTTGTGGGGTTGATTCCTCGAGTTTATGCCTAGTACGGGCTTTCAGTTGCTCAAAAACCTGAAGATCATGCCCATCAGTTGCCTGTGCCTGTATACTAGAAACTTGTTTCCCAGGAAATGGAAAATTAGAAGCATTGGCAAAGGCAGTAGTACTGCTCATATTAGCATATGGATACCCATGCAGATGTTGATTAAGTGAGTTCACCATCTCTATGCTCTTAGAAGATGAAGATTGATGACCATCTAGCCATCTGTAATCGTCAAGCTCGGGCTGGTGTTCCTTTATGTAAGGGTTAGGAATTGCTTCCTCCTGCTGCTTTGAAGGAATATGGCCAAATCCAGGAGGTGGCCCCAAGTGCCTAACTGGACGACTTACAGGAGTTTTTCTGAGTGATGGTAAGGGTGGAGAAGGTCTCAAAACCCTTCCATCAGATGCTGCTCCTGAATGCACCAAAGTATCAATGGGGGGCGAAAACAAGACCTCTGATGTTTTATATTGACCAGAGTGTTCGCCGTTGGCGTTTGGAATGGCAGAAGAACAAACTCCAGGTAAAAATGCATTTCGCTGCCAGTTATTTGAACCTTCTTGCAACATTTGGTTATTCATATATAAATGTCCACTTATATTCATATTTCTTAGTCCATCAGAGAGGAATTCATCTTGCTTTGGAAACCACCTGGAAGTAGAGTTAATATGCTGCAAAGGAAGCTGCGTGATAGTATTGGCATGTGGATGCAGATTCAAACTCGCATTTGAAACAGCTGAAATTGGAACACCATCAAAAGGAACAGAAAGAGGATGAGTGTGTGCCATCCAATCACCTGCAGATGATGCTTGTAGAGGATTGAATATGTCAAAAGTAGTCAATTTTGAAGCATTTACATCTTCATATTTGTCAGAAACTGTAGGCCTGAAAACAATTTCTTCTTCTTCTTCTTCTTCCTCTTCTCCTCCTTCAACACAAGGTCGTGTCTTAGTTTGTGAAAACCCAGAACTAGATGAATTTGGCACTCTCCCAATATCAAGTATTCTCTCAATTGGATCAAATGAACTTGAAAGGGTAGAATCCATAAGGCCTCCAAGCATTGGTGGCTCTTTGCTCATTATGAATTTCTTCAGGCTTGGATCAATATATATTCTCTGCTGATTAACTAAAGCAACACCTGCAAGAGCTCTACCAGCAGCTATAATCCTCCGGACACGAGATAATTTGTCCTTGCCCCCATCACTTCCGTAGGTATGTTTCCTTGAAAAATCCAAGATGGTATGTGCTGGTGTCAAGGGTAAGAATCCTCTCAACTCAAAATCCTCCCAGAGGGCAACCCTATTATCAGTTTCACTTTCATACCTATTCATATTGAAAAAGCAAGCTTCGTCGCTGTCACCATCAACAGATACAAGACCAGTCTGAATAAGCTTGTTCAATAATGCAACACATTGGCTCCAGAAGAACAATCTTGTAACAACACATTTTTCCCCAATATCAGAGGCAGCTGCTTCATCTGGATGGCATGCCAACCACTCAATGAAAACCAGGATAGATGGCAAAAGACAGCTTGATGCAGCATCATGAAGATCTATGCATCGCTTAAAAATGTGACCAGCAAACTCAAATATGAATATAAATGCATTCTGCAACAACACAGTTCGCTGTAAGACCTCAGCGTACGATTGGTTCTCAGACTCTCTTTTCACATTATGTATAGTGAATATCAGAATGGCAATAAGCCTCAGACTGGCTGATGCATTTTCAGTAGCATCAATGCCAAAATTAAGATTCTCTTCAGGACCAGAGGACAAAAGCACATTCAGATCATTAATTAATGAAGAAAATACTTCTTCAAAAATTTCCAAGCTGTTAAGTTTCGGAGCCAAATTATTTAACAACATCAAGAAGTTCAAAAGAAAAGGAATAGTAAGCAAAGTACCTTGTTCGCGTGAAAAGGATACCATTAAGGCGAACAAAGCGAGTAGAAAAGGCATCAAGTACTTCTGACTTAATCATCTCTTTCTCTTTATGGATACTTTCTACTTTGTTATCTTCTTCCAGAAGCTTTTCATTCCCACCTCCTCTAGCTTGCCCAGCTGACAGCATAGGAATTCTTCCCGTTGAGGTTGTTTTTGAATTGCAAGACAGCTGTGAGTAACTTTGTCGGTTCTAGACAATTGTTAAACAGAAAACAAAAGATTAAAACAAAGGGACAAATATAGGGGAGAAAAGAATAATTAATAACACGTCTTTAACTTCAATATGTGATAGGAAACATTCAGATATGATATGCTTATTATCAAAAAAAAAATTGATCTATTTAATAAAGAAAGAAAAAAAAAACCATATTGTTTTCAAAGGACTCTTTAGAAATCTAACTTAGCAATGTCGGACAAAATGATGGGATTTCTACCCCCATTACTCTTTACCTCCTTTGGCATGCACCTTTTAACATAGTGGCTCAGCCCCAGCATTGGTAGAGGTAAAAAGATGAATTCTGATACCATACTAAAGCCTCAAAGAGAATCAATTCAAACTAAAATGCCAATAGACTTAGATAAGGCCCTCTTAATATTTAAGCATGGTTTAGAAGAATCACTTAGCAATTCAAGACTAAATGAAACCATCTTTATCTATCATCCCTTTCTCTTAAGCTCCAAGAACAAATATGATCTTGATAGTTGATACTTACTTGACATGGATTCTCAAAAGAATTAAAATCATAAGACAACAAAGGAGAACATAGGTAGTATAATGGTTATAAGAAGTAAAAGGCTACCTTCTCAAAAGCAACAATCAAGTTATCTCTTGCTGTTGAAAATGGAATATCGACAGCCAGACTTCTAAAATAGCGGTAGATTGCCAACAGTTCATCACCCGAGTAGGAAGCAAGAATTGCCAGCTGGTACAAATTTATATGAAGCATAAAATCAATGAATTAGTCTGTGCAAGGATACGCCATGGGTGGTGATAATGGTGAATTAACATTATTAACAATGATCCTAACCTGGTGATGTGGATTACCATGTGAAGGACACATAGAAGTTGCCTGCATATAGTAACTAGCAGCAGCTGCAAAGTCACGGCTAACAGAGTCTCCCTCCCCATAAAGTCCTTTGTAACGAGCAAGGTCTCCCAAATATATCAAACAACGGTAACAAGACATAAGTCCTTTCTTCATCTCAGCCAATTTCTTCTCATCTTTTGTCAAAATATTTTCACCGTCAGTTCCCTCATTAAAGTAGCTCAAAGGTAGGCCATATTTTGCCCTGATTTTCAATATCAGATCATGGTAAAATCCAGTTGCTTCCATCAGAAAACTTTTAAAGACGGAACGAATTTTCTTCACTTTATCAGGACGAACCAGGGCCTTCGCACCAGATGAATTAGATCCAGCAGATGCTGCAGCATTAATATGGTGCCTAAATTCTTCAATTCTTTTATAGTGCAGTTGCCAAAGGACATACTCGATATCATGTTTTTCTGAAAAATCATGATCTTCAAGAATTATAGTTTCATAGTTCTCTCGCATTTGAAACCATGAATTGGGGTCTGAAGGAACTTTTGACTGAGCTGACCTTCGCAATCCATTCTCTAGATCAATATTCTGCATGGAAAGTTTATAAAAGATATTATTCAAAGCACATTAATTTGATACATGCACAATTCAGTAAGGAAATGACATGGCAATATAAGAAAATTCTGAAGACAGCATGTGTTGTAATTTTGACAGAATGAGAGACATAATATGTACCCTTTTATTTATATAATTCGAAGTTCAACTTCAGAAGTTATATAACCTAACATAAATGGTCACATACTGAGATAAGAAGGTGCATGAATACAAGACAAGGCTTAAGCTTGTCAATGCGAAAATCCAATTTTGCAAAGAGGGAAGGGGAGGGGGTGGGGGTATGTGAGGAATCATATCAAATGTACATGATGAGAGGAAACTTCAACAGAGTATTACTTAGGTCAACTGAAGAGCAATAATTAGTTATTCAGCAGTGTAGAAATTCTGTAAACTCAATAAAATCAAAGATTAATATGTACTGTACATATCAGATCAGTGTGCCATTGGCTTGTATGCTTCATTCTCAAAAACTATTAAGATTAATAATTGTAGCAGCAGGAGCAAGTGCAAGTGCAATTGCAAAACTACAACCCGGAAAAAAAAAACAAGATACAACAAAAAATAAACGTACAAGTTTATACCATTTTAAGAAGCCGTTGTACAAGCTCCCGAGACGAGGGAGACGATGACTTGTCCATTGGAACAATCATCATCCATCAACTATGCACACTATGTTCTTCCTGCAGCACAAAATTTCGAACACATGCAATTTTAGACCAAGGATTCATCAAAGAAGAATTATCCACACCAGTCAATGAAAAGTCCTAATCTTCACATAAAATTACACACACAAAAAGCTTTCGGCATTCATCCCCGATAAAGAGTCGGGGACTAGAGACGTGCCCGATTCTGAAAATCCTAAATCCACATTGGATCCCCTAATATGGCCCACCGAACCCTAACCCTACATCTGCAAACACGACTCCGAGAAACCCACCAAGACCGAACTTTCAGCAAAACCAAACCACGAAAGGGATTCGAAGGAAGTAAGATCCCATCCGCAAATTCCAGGCACGTAAGCTTCCGAATTCAACGTATTCCTCGAGAAAGCCGGCTGACGATGTAGTGATCAACCCAACGGATGGATTCTCGAATTGAATGAAAGACGCGACGAGTCCCCGAACATCGAAATTGAGGGAGAGAAGAAATCGTACCTGACCGCGACCATGAAGGCGAGGGAAGAGAAGGGATAGGGAGAGAGCGAAGGGGGAAAAGGCGGAGCTGCATCGAGGCGGAGTTGCCATCAAACGAGAGGGAGACAAGGATGAGACGAGGACCGCCGATATATTATTTATTTATTTATCATTCAGTTTTTTTCCTAAATTAAATTACTTTCTAATTGGGCCGGCCCAATTATGATCCATACATTCTTTTTCAATAGGTCATCTGGGTCTGGTCTTTTTCTATGCGGGCTTCATCGGACAACTCATGAGCCTCCGATCAGTTCCCCTCCTCCTCCGCCCTCTTGCCGTCGCCGTCGTCATTGTCACCGTCGTCTCCCTTCTCTCCTCCCTCCTCAGCCGCCAGATCCCTCTGCCGCCTCATCTCTCCGACCGTAGCTTCGTGGTATGGCTCCACGGATTGGGCGACTCTGGCCCTGCCAACGAGCCCATCCGCACTTTCTTCTCTTCCCCCGAGTTCAATCGCACCGAGTGGTCATTTCCCTCTGCTCCTCGCGCTCCCGTCACCTGCAACAGTATTCCACATCCCTTCTCGATTAGATATGTTTCTTTCGTGTTGTTTTAGAGCAGATTTGGTGTGCGTTTGATCGTTTCACCGTTCAGTTCTTCCTCATTAGTATGTGAATCGCTTGGATAGCTTTCATTAACCTAGGATTCTCTAGTCTAGGGTTTGTACCGTTGGATGCAGTTTCCTATTCGTCTACATAGATGGAAACACGTAAAAGATGTGTATTTTTTGTTTGTCTGACTTGGGGAATCTCTGCATGAATTAGCACTCATCTGAGATGTATTGCTGATGAACTCTAAGATTAATCTAAGTTTCGAACTTACAGCAATTAGATTGAATGAAAATTGTGCTTACACGTTTTCTGTTTTTTTTTTTTTTTTAATTTTTTTTGCGTTTGCAGAAGGAGCAGTCATGCATTCCTGGTTCGACATTTATGAGATACCCGTGACTGCTGTAAGTAAATATTGAATTTGCAGTAGGATTAAAGTTTGCAAGAAATATTAACTGAGGATTGAATATTACATTTGCATAGGTCCATTAACCATGATTAAAGAACTGCACCTTTTCAGGTTAAACAAATTCCTTTAAACTTCATAGTCGTTCAATATTTGTGAGGCATAACTTCTCTATATTAATAATTAATCATCATTGAAATTCAGAGACCTTAAGGTGTGAGAGATTGATTTCTTAATCTTGATGATTTGTCGTAGGCAATTCTTTTGGTTTGGTTTTCTCTTTCAGTTAGTGAGATAAATTCACTTGACATTTGAGGTTCTTCGTATACATAATTGTTTCTTTATGTAAGGAATCATGGGTTGAGATATTTATTGAAATGAATGTTTTAATCACAGTGCAAGCAACCTTATATAAGAAGTAATGTAGGATTCCTCAGTTTCATTCATGATATTCCATCTTGCTAAGTTGTATTAAAATATAAAGATTGAGTTAGCATAGGTGGAAAGTTTATAGGTTAAATTTGTTAGATCAACAAGATTCTTCAGTCTGTTGATGGTGCCACTGAATTTTGATAGAATTCTAGAGATTATTTTTACCTCCTAAATGGGTATAAGTAAACAATCAGGAATATTTAATTTTCAAATGACATGCTAGGAATATTATTGGAATTCCATATATTTAATATTGTAAGCAACATATGCAAATGCTGAAAACCAATATCACAATATCAATTGTAGAATATATGGTGACCCCAATGATGGTGACTTTATTAAAGAGTTGTTGCTGACGATGAAACCCTAGACCAGCAGATTTCTTCACCTATTTTTAAAGAATTTATTAACCAATATACATCTTTGGTATGCAGTACCTTCAACATGGTCATTTGAATAAATTGACTAATTAGTTTCTTTGATAAATTAAATAATCTGTTGTGTGTTAATTAGGCATCTCCCAATGATGAAAATAGTGTCCTTGAAGCAGTCAAGACAGTGCATGCAATTATAGACAAGGAGGTTGCTGCTGGCATACCCACTAAAAACATATTTGTCTGTGGATTTAGTCAAGGAGGTAATGGTGTTGCTAATTATTTGATGGGTTTACTATTATGATTTATGCTGAGAGACCACGGAACTGCTAAGTAGGCTTGCAACTATCCTCCAGGTGCTTTGACATTAGCAACTGTATTGCTTTATCCAAAGACTTTGGGCGGTGGTGCAGTATTCAGTGGATGGGTACCTTTTAACTCATCAATAATAGCATCCATTTCTCCTGAAGCCAAAAAGGTTCGTCGACGTTGACTTCCTCCTTTGCAATGTTTTTCTTTTAATGTGAACTTGATTCATACATGATTATTGCTTCTTATGGTTGATTTTCTTAGCTAGACAAATCATAATTGTCTTGATATTGACAAAATTTACTTGACATACTAGAGTCCATTTCATCTAGATTATTTCTTGAAGGCTATATGCATCCCAAATATTATGGTGTAATATCAAGTCTAAATTGAATGAACAAGCTAATTTTCATATCTCTTGAGTCGGGATCTTCAAACAAAGTGGTATCTGGTTAAGATGGTCTTACAAAGCAATCTGTCCTTCCAATATCCATGCCCTACCTAAGAGTATAACAATTTATCAACTCGAATGAAAGCAATTTTCATTTGACATGGAGTTTGGAAAATCATTGAAAAAGGATATGTGGAACTTGAAATGTAGAAGCATTTAAATAATGCCAAAAGGATATTTTGAATAGGAAAAGAGAGAGAGAGAGAGACCATTATGCTCCCACTATTAGCTACCTAGGTTTGGATGATGAAAAGGTGTTCCTCTCCAGTTGTCTTCTTTCTCGTTTCCTTTGTGCAAGAGATCCAACAACTTTCTCATATCTTTCACTCTATGGTTGGTCACCTTTTGCTGTGTAATTACAAGTGCAAACCCTGGTCTTTAATAATGTAAGACTTGCTTCTTTCAGTTAATCTATTTTCTTGACAGTATATAAACATTGGTGTCCTTGAAATAAGTTTTCTGGAAACAGCTTCATACCATGTCACAAGTTTGCATCAGATGCTTGTCCTAGGAAATGACATCAAAGTTCAAGTTACAAATTATATAGTATGTTGGTCTCCATAAGTAAATGAACAATCTATTAGCAGAATAGATGGCTAATGGCTCACTTCCTATCAGGAGTGTGTGCTGGCTGTAAATAAAATTTATTGATATTTTGAAGCTCAACCAAGATCACCCTGTTGTTATTTTTGTTAATAGTTTTACTTCTAATTCTTGGTAACTACGATTTCTTTATGCCATGAGATCATTGCTCTTTGAAAGCATCCCTAGTTGCCTACTGAAACAAACTCTTGCAATTTTGCAGACGCCTATATTATGGTTCCATGGAATGGTTGATGAAGTTGTGCTATTTGACGCCGGTAAAGCTGCACCTTCTTTTCTGGAACAGACTGGCATGCAATGTGAATTCAAGGTAGTTTGTCAATTACCTAGCTTTT
>JBAMIE010181371.1:0-13181 GCA_037177295.1 Kaempferia parviflora | reverse complement strand
GAAAATCGATTCGTAAAAGCACGTATGAGTTTCGTAAAACCATTCTTGAAGAAGAATAAGAGATTACCCTTGTCGCGTGCCCTTCGCGTTCCCGCTCGTCCAAGATGAAGCCGGATCCCAAGGGCTCTAGGGCTCCTACTATATATATAAGAAATAACAATCATATAAAAAGACTCTAACATGATAGACATGAATCACCAACAATTAACAAAGATGAGAAATTGAGAAAGTTTATTCATTGTTAATCATTTAGCAACACATTGTTTACGTACTTATGCTGGTATGACAACTTCATCAACTGATCTCAGTTCTTCGAAGGCGTCCAACAGATCACACATTTGTGCACAACAAATACCATCATAAGAAAGAAGTTGATATCTAAACTTTGGAGATTTTGGCATACACAAAATGCTTGCCGTAAGTTCCTGTTCCTCAATCTTGTGCTTTGCAGCAGTTAAGACCTCATCTTTCTCAGAGGTTATTTATTGTACTAATCCCAAGCCAATGCATTTAAATGGGGAACTTGATCCTCTAGTCTTTGTTGAACTTTTCTCGGATTTCATTGTAGTTGAACTTGCAGCATTGGAGGGTGCTAGGTTTCTATTGACTTGTTGGGCCATAGCCTCCAATTCCCTAAACTGTAGGCATTTTATATTAGCCAGAAATTATCTATAATGGCTGAATGTCATGATCCAGAATAATCATAGAGAAATATGTTGTCCATTTAGCTTTGCATAAGAATATCATACCTTTTGTTTGTACTCTCTTGCCTGTGCATCTGCATGCATATTCAGCTCAGATATGTGAATTTTGAATTGGACAATTTGTGTAAATGAAAATGTTGAATTTAGTGGAGTTTTATGTTTGCGAAACATGTAAACATTTCTTTTAAGTTCGCTGGAAAACACTTAGTTTCCAGTTTCCACATTTATTTAAAAAGTGATTTATGTTTCAATTTTAAAGCATCTCTTAGATGATACAAAACTTCATGAATTATTGCTACAACAATAATCTTAGCATGACAGTACAAAACAAATGATGCTAACTATTGACTCAAGAACCAAACTGGACAGTTTTTAACATAGTAATTTGGTTTGTTGATACCTTTCAATGGACACAAAGAAGATATTATAAGTTTAGTGAGTTCAGGGTCACACCTATGCATCTCTTTTTACAATTTCTTTCTGAAGAACTTGTACATTCTGTTGCACAACGTGATCCCCCACTAAATGGAGTTCAAGTTCAATTTCTTCTCTCTGCAATCGTTGTTTTTCTGCTTCCTCTTTAACAATATAAACCTTTTTTATTGAAAGAACAATACCAAAGTTCTATCAAGAAGAATATACAAGAAATTTTACAAGAGAAAAAAAAGGCAACTTTCAGATAAGGTTACCTGATTTTCTAATGCATACACTGTGCACTCTAGCTCCTCAATAGACTGTTCCAATAGCTTGACCTCTTCTTCCTTTTCTTCAGCATACGCTGTTCTTGCTTTTGCTATCTGTGAATGAGGTTGGATTGTTTCATCAACCATAATCTTGTTAGCAAATAATTAGATGCATTTCAGGAACACCGGACATACAGACCTGGCGAGCTTCCATTGCAATAGCTTCATTTTCTTCAGCTTGAGTTTGTAACATTTCCATCTTTTCTTTCAAGGCAAGCACCTCAGAATCAAGTTGATCCTTTTCTTCTTTATGCTTGCTTATTTCATTCTGCAAATCTTCAATTATATTGTTCCTTTCACCAATTGCCGTGCTCAAGTCAAGTATGTCTTCTTCCAGCCTTTCAATAACTACTCCCTTCCCTTTTATATCTTCCTCCAGGGAGGACTTCATGTTAAAAACTTGCTCCATGTGAGATTTCAGCTCATAATTCTCAGCATATATTATGGTTAACATCTCGTTCTTTTCAGCAAGTTGACATTCAAGAGCTGATATTAAATCATTTTTCTCTAACAGTTTAGCCTCTAGCCACTTCCCGTGACAAACAGCTTCATCCAGTTCATGTGATCTCGATTTAAGTTCATCCTCTAAAGACTCTATTGTTGCAGTCATCTCCTTGAGTTCATCCTCTTGATCCTTATCAATAGATGCACGCTCCTGTAATAAACTCAAATCAAACAGAATACCTTTTATAATTTCATCTTTATGCATCAACTCTGATTGAAGATGAGAATTCTCAGACACCAAGGTTTTCATAGCTATCCCTAAAATATCTATTTCATCAATGAATTTTTTGGCCATAGTGCTATGCTCAAAATTATCCCGATGCATCCTCTCCATCATTAAAAGGAACATACCATCAATTTCATCAAATAATCTACTCACAGTGTGATCTATGTATTGAGCTAACTCAGAGCCATGCCTAATCCTGTGACCAAGCTTATAAAAAGTTTCAGTATTCTCAGTCTGTACTGAAAGTAGTTTGTTTTTCAACCAGTCATTCTCAGACTTTAAGAATTTTCTTTCCTCGCTCTGAATGTCAAAAAATTCAGTTTTTGTATCAAGTTCCTTGGATATAACAGTATGAGCATTTACTAAATCCCGTAGTTCCACTGTTTTCCTGCTTAGATCTGATTCTAGATATGTGGTAAAAGCTTCCAGTGAGTAAACTTTGTCCTGCAGCTCTTTGGTGATTTTCAAATGATCTTCCTGCAGCTCCAGTAGTTCAATCTTCATTTTTTCATTTTCATTGTACAAGAAATGCATCTCCTTGCAGTGTAAATCACCATCGACTTTGCTTAAGATTAATTCTGACTTAATGTTTTCAATCATGGAATTGGAAATGCAGATCTCTCTTTCTAACTCAGCTATGTGTGAGGCCATTTGGTTATTACCAAGCATATTCAGCTCCAGCTCTGAAAAAAGAACAAGTAATTCAATTTCTTTTGCAAATGAATCAGTGATAATCAACTCAGTTCTGTGATTCATCAGCTTTTCTATGAGTTCAGAATCATTGCAGCATCTCTTATTGCCGATGATAGAAACGTCTGGTTCCATCTGAATTTTGGATTCATCATGAAGTAGATCTAACTCTTGCCTAAAGGAACTAACAAGCATTCCATTCACCATCTGCACTTCACTCAATAGTTGTGTTTTAGCTTCAAGTTCCTTTTCTTTTTCCGCCAAAAGTTTCTCCTGGCTTGACAATAATGTTAGTCCAATCCTGTTTTTGTCATCCAAATCTTTCATCAAGCAACTAAGTTCAGAAACAATGGAGTTTGATCTAGCCAACATTGATTCTTCTTGCAATTGCAATTTCAAAATTTTATTTTCAAATATATTCAGCCTCTCACTGAATTCATTTGTTTCAGCTTCCTTTCTTGCAATGCGGTTGAAACCATTATTGATGTCAACTAGCAGCTTACCCTTAAGAATGCTACACATTTCAAGTTCTTTTTTGGATTTAACATTGCGTTCGCTCAGATCAGCAATTACAATATTAGACCTACAAAGCCCATGTTGAAGCAATCTATTCTCCATGTCGAGCCCAGTTATTCTCTCTATCAAGATTCCCATGTGACAAAGATGGAACACAGATAGAGCACAATCCTTCCGGATTATCTCAGACCAAGTCTGTTCCAAACAACTTCTGGTCGACTCTTTGTATTCTTGAACATGGGATTTTATTAATTCAAGCTCTTGTGCTAGAGACTCAAAATTATCAGTAAAAGCCTCCTGCGTATTCATGTAAACATCTTCTAGATCCAGAACTAAATCCTTTGTGTGTATAAGTGTTGATTCGAAATTCTTCTCCAAGGATTTGTATTCTTTCTCCTTCATTTCTAGAGAAAATTTTAAACGTTGCATCTCATCAACCAAACATTCTTTTTCATAGCATAATGTGGTTTTGGTGTCCTGGAGTCGTTCTATATCAAGTTTTGCTGTTTCATTTGCTTGCAGCAGCATGTTGACCATGATATCAGCCTCTTGCATTGTTGCTTGAGCCTCCTCAACCTTAGCTAGAAGATGAATAGCCTCAACTGATTTCTGTGCTGCCATAGCCTTTGTATCGTTTACTTCAATCTCAAGCGCCTAGACAAAGCATATTATATGTATGATATTGATAGTGTAAATAATTACTTTCATATGCCATAAGAGAGCAAATTAACTGATAGTGTGAATTATATAAGACTTTCATTCAAAATGAACAATAAACAATACCTCTTTGGTCTTCTGCCAGTAGGTACTATTTTTCATAGTATTTTTTTCCATGGACTGAAGCTTATTTTCCAACTGCTGGAATCCAAGTTTGAAAACTTCTTCTTTTTCGACCATCTCAGATTTCAGTTGAAGAACATCATCTCTAAGTTTTGCAATAAATGTTTGACTTAACTTCTCAGACTTCTTAAGTTGTTTATTTTCCTCCACTACTTGGACCATCTGAGCCTGTACATCCTGTAGGTTTCTAACTGCAATCTGCATTTCCTCCATCATGGATTGCTTTTCAAAGGAGTTTTCTGACATGTAT
Organism: Kaempferia parviflora; assembly: GCA_037177295.1. Lineage (NCBI taxonomy): Eukaryota > Viridiplantae > Streptophyta > Magnoliopsida > Zingiberales > Zingiberaceae > Kaempferia > Kaempferia parviflora. The sequence goes on along the minus strand of JBAMIE010181371.1, from coordinate 8,708 downwards.
CCACAAGAAGACTTGCACTCAGTATTTCCCAGTAATTTGTCAGAGCCAACATTTAATAGACCTCTAACAATTTGTAGCTCATGCTTCTCAGAATCAGGGATCATCTTATCCTTCATCTGCAAATCCAATTGACATATGATCAGTCAAGAGTTAAACAGAAAGAAATCAGATACAAATTTTTGAAGAAAGTCAACAGCAATGAAGTTTGTACAGATAATATAACAAAGGTTTCTAGTGTTGATTGAATATCAAATGCAAATGTAAAAGGCATTATCTTACTTGGTCCACTGAAATGTAGCCTTCACCTTTAGTACATCTTCCAACACTCTGTACTTCAGCACAGCCAGTAACCGGTTCTGACACATCATTCATACAAGATTTAATAGCATTCAGTCTAGATTTGAACTCAGTTATACATCTTGTAACTTTTGAAAACTTATCATCCTCTTTCCTTTCCATTTTCTCCAATTCCCGGGCTCTTTCCTTGTCCTGGGAAAGTTTTTTTAGTTCGGCAATGATATCTTCATTCTGCTTCAATTTCATGCTAAGAGCCTGTATTTCTTTCTCCGCATTGACATTCAAAGTAATTTGGTGGTGTAATGCACTCTCTTTCTCTGAAATCACTTCTTTCAATTCGTCAATCAGGAGTTTCACATGTGCAATCTCACGAAGATGGTCTTCATTCATCTCGGACAACTTGCCCACAGTCATGAATGCAACAGTGGCACATAGCTCAGATTTTTTAATTTGTTCTTCATTAGCTTCAATCTTCTTCTCGAATTCTGAAAGAATAGATTCCTTCTCTGCTATATCTGATGACAGTCGAACTATCTCTCTTTCTTTGTCATTACTTTCCTGCAGTTGAGCCTCAAACAGGAGTTTCACATGTTCAGTCTCACGAAGATGGACTTCATTCATCTCGGACAACTTACCGACAGTCATGAATGCAACAGTGGCACAAAGCTCAGATTTCTTAATTTGTTCTTCATTAGCTTCAATCTTCTTCTTTAATTCTGTAAGAGTAGATTCCTTCTCTTCTATATCTGAGGAAAGTCGAACTATCTCTCTTTCTTTGTCATTACTTTCCTGCAGTTGAGCCTCAGTTATTGCAAGTGTTGCTCCCTTTAAAGAGCTTAACTTCTGTTCCATGTCACCCCTTATGCCCTGTGCCTCCTCCAAGCTTTTCTGAAGTTCTTCAATAAGCAGATCTCTATCGGAAATGCTCCTAATTATCCTCCCAACTTGCTCACCTATCCAATTCCTTTGTGGAAAGGAATCAGAGATGGAAGCCATCTGATCAGTTGCTTTGTCAAGAGAATTATTTCCATCAGCAAGTATATTCATAATTTCAGATGCTAAGGCTTCCCAATTATCAGCCAAGGACCTTATCTCCCTCTCTTTTTCATCAACCACTTCATGAAGCTTTCCATTCTCCTCATTTACCAGACACAGTCTTACCTGATGCTCTTTCAGTTCAGCTTCTAAAGCAATCAGGTTCTGATTACAAATGGCCTCATTCTTTTTGCTATCATCTGCTTGTTTCTGAAGTGCTACAAGTTCTTCCTGCAAGCATACAATCACCTCAGCAGTCTCTATCTCAACCTGTCTCCGGACTTCCTCCATTTCTTGTTCGAGAGAAATTTGAGATACCTGATCACTTAACCTAATGTTCAGATTTCTTGCCTTTTCTAGAGAAGCTTGCATTTTTCTCAGTTTAATTTGCAATGGCGAATCCTCAATATCATGACTTTGATTAGGAACGCCTTTCTGCTCCTCTTGAACTAATGACAGCTGTGTTATCTCATTAGAATGGAAAGAAAGCTGGTTTCTCAATAAGGATATCTCCTCATCTTGCTTCTTTAAAAATTCTTCTTGCTGGTCACACTTGTCCCTTGTCCCTTCAAGGTCATTTATTAGCAGAATTTGTTCTGATTCAATTGCTTCAATTATGAATCTTGCATCTTTTAGTTCATTCTTTATATCATCATACTGCTTAGTCATATATAATACCCTTTCTTTAGCTGATTTAAATTCATTATTAGCATAATCAGCTCTTTCCTCCACCAGTATACGAGATGACCTCTCCTCTGCAAGGATTGTTTTGACTATATCCAACTCCAGCTGCAAATTCAAAATTTCCTCAACTTGCTTAGCTATATCATGAGAGCATTCTGCCTTCGATTGGTAGGATTGATGTTCTATTTGATATGATTCTAACTTTCCCTGAAGATAACGAAAGCATTACTTACATACCATGCTAGATAAAGAATGGCACTATGAAAAGAAGACAAGGCGGGCAAAGGATATGATTGGTAATCTTGCATACAGTGTTTTGTTGCTCAAGGCTGGCATGCTGAACATGATTGGCAGACATAGTATCATTTAGTTCAGCATGAAGATTGTTTATCTCCCTGAAAGACACAAATTAATGAATAAGTAATGATGGCAGAGGAAAGCAAGCATAAGCGTGTAAGGTGAAAATGGTACAAGCATCATTTTGTAGGTATATGTGCATTTACCTAGTGAGCCTTTCATTTGTTTCTAAGCAAGACTGGAGCTCACTCCTGCAACTTTCCAACTCTTGATTGGTCTTGTTTAACTGAGACAACAAAAAATAATTGACCAAAGAAATATAATATAGAGAACTTTCAAAATGAAGTTCATTTTGCAAAGTGGCATTACTTGTGCAAACAATGATTCACTATCTCGAGATGAACAAGCAAATAAGGAATTTCCAGCCTGATAACTCAATCAGAGAACAAATGTAAGCTCAAAGGAAAAATAAATTTAAAGTCTAGAATTTGTAAAGGAGCATTACCTGGCCTACCATGTCAGACTTCAAAAGTTTATCAAGCTCAGATTTTCCCTCAAAGACTTGAATAAGCTGTCGTGAGAAAGCAAATGTGAGGAAACATCAAAATTTGAATCAGATGTGCAAGTTAAATTGATGAGAGGATGATTATGGAAACCTTATTGCGCAACTCTGTTACGTCAGTCAATAAAAATTCTCTCTCTCCTTCGTAAAATTCCTGGTACCTGTCAAGGAATATCATGAAAAGAAACAACTGAATCAAAAATGGAAGGATAGAAAATCAGGCAGCTACTAGCTCATGTTTTGTCTTACCTTCGCAGTTGATCTAAGAGCCTGATGTTTTCCAAAGCAAAGCGTGTCACTTCAGGATTCCTATCAACTTTTGCACGGAGTAATTGTATCTCCTCTGAAAGAGCAGCCTTTTCCTCCAATAAATATGAATCAATTGGCATTTGGCCTTCCAAAAGGCTTTCCATTCGTCGGATTTTGTCCTCCCGAAATTTCAGCATCATTTTAGTACTTTGAGTATCCTCTTCTCTTTGTCGAACCTGTCAAACAGGAAATGTTACTAAAAATACCTCGCGATTAATCAGAACTTTTTTCCATGCTTACTCCAAAAAAACTTACCAGGCGGTTTAACTGTTCAATTTCAGCTTCGAGTTGCTTGATTGTTGTGTCGGCCATTTTCTCTCTTCGAAGTGCGCCAGCTAGAATAGCTTCCAGTGACTTCAACTGGATTACAAATCATAAGAACTTCAGGCGTACTTATTCTATGCTATTGCATGAGAAATTTCATCTGGTTAGAACTTGAATTTTGTAACAGGCATTTAGTTCATCTAGAGACACACTACAAAGGAATTAATGCATCTTCACTATAGCTATGACTTATGGCTTCATTGCCCATGATAAGAAAATTCCATGTCTTTTTTCTTTGCAAGAATACCTGAAACAATAAACTAAGGTTGCCACAACTTGTGGCATAGCATACCTGCTTCATTGAAACTTTTATGCTGTTCAAATTATCATCAGTCTGCAACTCATCAACATTTGCTTCAGTCATTATTGGGAACTTCTCCACAGAAATATCATCAGAAGTTTCACTCTTACAATCTTCAAAAATTGCTGTTCTAAATGATAAAGATCTTGAGACATTTTGACGTTTAAGAACAGCTAGTTCCTCCTGTCATGGTCAGTTTAAATTAGACATGCATACTATTTCAATTGAAATTAATTATATGAAAACTAGTCCACCTTTAACAAGCGTATTTGTTGCCTCAATGCAATTACATCTCCTGAAGCATCTTCATTTACAACAGCCTTATATTATGAAGAATGAAATGGATAAATTAAAATATAATAAAAAGTTTAAAAAGAACAATCAAATCCTAAATCCGGAAACTATAAGCCATATAGAATTACATTGTTCTGAATGAGCCTTGATCGCTGGGCAAATTTAAGGGTACTCAGAGTCTCATTAGCGGAGCTATATTCATATAACAAGAAATCAGTTTGCATCCATGAGCTGAATCATAAGAACTTGCAAGGAGAAAATAATTCAGTGAAGCAGTCATTTTACCATATGGAAGGGCTGACATTTGCAATTATCATAGTTTTAGAATTGCCACCTAGAGAATCCTGTGATGATGACAGACATGAATAAGTTAGCTTTGAAGAAACTGGCATAAGCACTACGTATGATAAAGTTATTCAATTATTTCTCACTTGAAGGAGAAACGTAAGCCTTGAATCCCTGTAAGGAACATGTCTCTGCTTCCCATGAGCCACATCAGCTAAGACCATTATCACATGACTGTAAACACATCCAAGTTACACTTCTATTCCAAGTGAAGCAAAAGGTGTTGCATGGGAAAAAAAAAAATAAACAGTTAAATAAGTACTCAAGCATTATATTAATTGTTAGATACCCTAGTGTTGATAAGGATTTATTAATATTTGCAGCTTCCTTCAGGCGTTCACCTTCAGCCCCTGAGGTTTTCTGTCTGTTAAAATTTGTATATTAAGCATTAAAACCTCTGCATGAATTACCCATAGGTAATGTTGCAATAATCTATTTTGCCACACCATACCTTTCAGAGCCAGCTAGATCAACAAGATTTAGTCTTGCAAATCGTAAGTTCATGGTCGAATCTTTTTCCCATCTACTCTCAATTATACAAGTAAAAACACTGTGCGAACGGCTGCTCTCACGGTTCATATTTGTTGCTGCCACTTTCCTGTTTGCAGCACCCTAGTAGAAGGTTTTACAAGTTTTTCAACCAACATCAAGTAAGGTTTAATAATGATGGACTTTTAATTCAAAAATAACAATCACCTGTATGAGAAGCTTGAGAATGTCATGGACATTCTCCACTACATACTCAGAAAGGTTTTCTACATAAACACCTTTCCTAATATCTTCCCGCAGCTATTCAGTAAACGACATGCGAAAAGGAAACAAAGAATTATAGCACTGGCTAAAAAGAAACAACTTTGGAGGTTATAAAGATCACGTAGGTCTATAATCAGAGACAATCGAGCTTACAAGTAGATTGCTGCTGGAAGGATCTAGAAGATCAGTGATTTGTTCATTGTAAATTTCAAGGAAAGAACACTTGCAACTATACTTTATGTTTTCATCTCTCCTGCTTTCTTCCTCCTGCTTGAGGAAAGATCTACCAATTATTCCCTACAAAATTCACATTATATTATCAGTAGTAGAAATACATTACCGCTTTGATTCTTGCAAACAGAAATTCAAATATCCTTGGAGTCATTCCACGATTCAGACTTGGTTTCACTTCCAGTTCACCAAACTCTCCAAGCATCGTATAAGTTTTTCCACTTCCTGTCTATTGTAAGAAATGCAAAGTTAGAACAATGAGTATCAATAACAAACATATCAGAAGATAAACATAAAAGTAAATATATCTATAAAAAAACACTAGCATCTAATTTAAACATGCAATGTGGAATGTGGAAGGTACCTGTCCATATGCAAACACACAACTATTATATCCAGACATGCAATTCTCGACCATTGGCAAACCAGCAACTCGAAAAAGCATCTCCTGCACATAACTCCGAGATATTAATCAAAGGATGATTGACAATTATCAAAAATTCAATTCAAGACCAGAATACCTGATTGATTGTTTCACAGGCTACATAATCGAATGTAAATCGAGTTTCTGGTTGTCCTAACCAAGTGATGTTATGTGCATTTTCTTGCTTCAAGGATCTACGGAAACCTTGGAGGTTTTTCTCTGTAGTATTGAGTGGACGAACACGAATGACAACCTAAAAATATACAAAAAAAGATTATTTCACACTGCTAATCTTGCATCCGTCATATGCAGATCAGATTACTGGCTTATCTGTTGAATTAGAAGCTTAAATGATTTTCTTATTCTTTCTTGCAGAAATTCACCTAGTATTTTTGTAGTATAATGTGGAATTGAGATACATGTCATCATTCCAAATGCAAAATTTTAAGAATGTTGAATCTGCAGCTATCTTGGCATATGGTATATGTTGCTTGAATTTAATTTTTTACTCCTCTCTAAAAATATATATAGAGGTTCACGAAGAAAAAAAAAGAGGTAGACATGGAAAACCCATTCAGCAACACCGACCTAAGATAATTTTTTTGCAGTTTTCTCAAACAAAATTGCAACAAGTTCAAATCAGTAGAATGAAGATATTATGAACCATTATCACAGATATTTGATATTTGAAACCAGATATCTTGCCAAGAATAGATACATTCTTTTTCTAGTAAGCATTGTCACTAGATAGCTAGGATCTAAAGAAGTCTGAAATCCGCCTTTATCCTCAAATGGTCGTATGTGAAGGTACAGAAATAGGTCTATTGCTACAACAGCCCGTATCTTTAATTGAGTTGATGTAAGAGTACAGGAATGATCTAACAAGTCTAGTACAGCCACTAACCTAAGCATAATGACAAGGATGGATCATGGGGCAAGCATACGTGGATATGTAATTGATTCTTCGTATCCTTATCTTCCATGTTTGATGTGTCAGTAGATCTTGGAAGGAATTAGATGGCAATCAATTCATGGCCAATGCTACAAAAGCTGTGCTTTTAACGTCATTTGTGTTTGTTGTTTGGCACAACTTCCAAAAACAAACAAATTTTGAAGGCTAAACAAAAATAAATGAAAAAAAAAAAACACGGCACCTGCACATTATGATCCATCCAGAACGATGGATCCTCCTTGAGCTCAAAGTGAGGAACTTCGACTGAATTCACTACAGATGGCGTGGTGACCAACAGTGGTGCCACTTTTGAAGACATACTAATTGTCCTACTCCCCACACTAAGTGGAGGGCGAGTGTTGCTGAAACCAGAGTTGGAAGGCTTCGAGACACTCTTCGTTGGGGTACTTTGAGTGGAACTGCAATCTGAATGCACTGACGACGCCCTTCCAGTTGTCCTGCATGCCCGAGGTGTATTCAACCCGTATCCACCACCTGGACCACGGGATAACGGCGGTAGGTGGTTGCTAGGCCCGTGACAGCTCAGATCGTCGCCACACTCCGCTCCACTTGCTCCCAATTCCCCCTTCGTTGCCAAACTGAACCTGCGCCGACCGGCAATTTTTTCAGGCGTGCGGAACTGCAAGTGAGACGAGTCCGGACCATTCGCCTGGCTCTTCGAGGGAGTCATCTCCAGCTTCCTCCTCAAAATCGCTCCTTGATCCATCCCCGTACTAGGGTTTTGGTCCTGTATCGTCAGAAGAGGCGCCCGACCTGGGTCAGATTCCGGCTGAGAATCCGGCGGGTGTGAGGGATCCGTGGCGAGGTTCTCATCGTTGCTCTCCGAGGTGTGCGCCTTCCCAGCGCTTGAGTGCCGGCGAAAAATCCTCAGATCTCGCAACATTCTAAAGAAAAAACAAGTAAATTTCACCTATACACAACGTAATGCAAATTAAAACCGACAGAATGGCAAGAGGGAAAAGAAAAATACCTGAACCAGGAATTCAGGAACGAGATCCGGAGTGAAGAATCGTGTAGAAACGAATCCAAATGGTCGAAGAGGCCGGATCTAGCCGGATCTGAGGTCGACAGATCTCGGCGGAGTCGTCGTCTCTCTCTTCCTCCTTCCCATTCGCAGAGGCGAGCTCGAGCGGAACGGCTTAGAAAAACTCGAGAGCGGCAGAGGATTTTGAATTTGGGAGGAGGGACGAGAAATGGACGGTCTGGATTCGACGCGGATTTGAAATGGATGGCTCCGACGCGGCGAGGGTTTAAATTCAAGGGTAATTTGGAGAAGAAAAAGAATACTCTGTTTTTGACCGTTTCTTTGGTGGCTAGTTGAAATTAATTTCAAATAACCCCACACTTTTGGGGGCCAATTAAAAGGACACCCTTAATTATCCGATCGACAAAATAGTGTCTCTCACATAATTTAATATTTGAAATACCCGTTCTGTGCAATAATTTAGATCAGCTTTAATATTTATCATACTGAAAATTCCAATATTATACATCTATGACATTAAAACCATTGAAACAGCAGGTCTGGAATTAAGGCCGATACATCTCCTGATACATCTCCTTGAGACGGTGTAATGGTTAAGACATAAAAATTTATCATTTGATGTCTAAAGGTCTAATTTTTATGTGCCCAAGCATATACTTCTCCTATGTCTTGATCATTTACACTATACTAGTAATCATCCGTGATTTATCTCCTCCGTGTTGGCCCTAATACGGATTGACGAGGTGCTAAGGACGAGCATATTCATCTTTTGCCACTGGAATTAAGGCCGATACGGATAATTCAATTAGCCCAATTGGAACTGAGTTTAGCCCTAAAAACGAACTAAGTCGAGTTCAGTTTCACAGTCAATCCTATTTGATCAAGCTAAATCAA
>JBAMIE010181360.1:0-25601 GCA_037177295.1 Kaempferia parviflora | reverse complement strand
GGCAGGTCAACCCATGACAGGCTTAGGTTGATACAATTTCAACCCAGCCCGCTTAAATTGTTTGGCGAGGCAGGCCAACCCGACGAGTCCAATCCAAATTGACGGCTCTAACATAAAGAGTACTTTAATACATCATCGCGTGATAGTGAGATCATCTACGAGACTTAGGTATTGAGACTAGAAGGTTAACTATCCATTACATGTCAATTACCATTATATTAAAATCGAAATCCAAAAATATCCCTTTGACCTACTTAGATCTCTAGACTCTTTCTCTTTCTCTCTACTCTTCTCTCTTTTTTTTTTTTCTTGCTTGCTTACTTTCAGTCAAAAAAATCATTCGAATAGTCTAGTTAGTTCACTTAAGTTTTCTTCACTAGTTTCGTATGGATATGATAATCTTTTATACTTACAATGTTCATGTACACTTACAGGGTGTAACACCTACCTAGTCAAATAATATATGAAAAAAAATATTATGATAATTATGATAACATATTACGATACCACGGTAATAATAAATATATAAATAATGATAAATATAGTTGTAGTTGCAATCCAAATATAGTAAGCTATCAATAATTGAAATCAATTCCTGATTTCTATCTAGAACATGATAAACCTTCCGATTATTGTCTTGGACTGCTATCCTTATCGTCTTTAGGGCTGATTTTCTCTCATCAATCTACCCATCAGTCAATTGTTCCAATGCTGATTCAAACATAGCTCTAATTTGTCAGCTCAACGACTCTATCCATTTTAGCATCAGTTGATTGCCCATTACCATTAGTTGATGTTACCCAATTAGCAGAATCCCACATAGAGTTCTGAATTCTCTATTCGCTTGAACAATGGCATCAATAGACTAATTACGATCAATAGAGTTTTCCAATTCACATCTGAAGCTTCTGTCACTGTTATAGTATCAGCAGTCGACTAATCAAATCCATCAAATTGTAGCAAATTATCGTGCACAGTTACTATAGTAGATTAGTGTCGACAGTTATTGTAGCATAGTTATTGTATCAAACCCTAAAAATATCTTAAACTCTAAATTCAGGGTTTAAAGCCTATCAATTGATCGATACACCTTATTAATCGACTAATACTCATGTTTCAGTTTTATCAAGATTGAATTCTCATCTTGTCAGGTATTTGATTGACCTCAACCTATAAGAATTACCTTGCTAAATATCTGATCAACCTTGATCTGCTGAGACTTCTTGTTATCTAGCATTCGGTTAACTTTGACCTACTAGGACTTTATCATTGCCTAACATCTAATTAATCGCTAGGACTTCATTGTTATTTAGCATTTGATCAATTTTGACCTACCAAGACTTCCTTATTACCTAACATCCAGTCAACCTTGACCTGCTATAACTTCAGGCCTCATTCCAACTCTCTGTTGGACTTTCGATTGTCAATTGTTCAATCAGCTGTGACCCACTTGGACTTTCCTCTTGACAATTAATATATTGATCAAACATCCAAACTTAAATTCCAAACATATCGAGCTTGGTCAACCTTGACCAGAGGTATATGCTCAGGGCGGTGCGATGGTTAAGGCATGGGAGGTTGTCACATGAGGTCGAAACTTAGTGCGTCTGAGCATATATCTCCCTCATACCTTGACCATTTGCACTAATAGCTAGTAGTCACTCGTGATTTACCTCCTCCATATTGCCTAGGGACGGGTTGGCGGGGGCACTAGGGGCGAGCGAATCGCCTTTTTGCCACATGTAGCAACAAATAAAATATTTTAAACTCGGCTAGAAAGACTCAACTGATTGATATTAGTTGATTGATGATACTAACAATCAATTGATGTCATTGTTATAGCACAAAGAAGGTTTCTGAGTTGACTATAATATTCAACTGTTTGGGCATCAATTGATTGATGAACGATAACAATTGACTGTTCATAGTCAAACTAGAGTTGGTAAGAGTCGTTTTACAAATGCAATAGTCGATTTCATTGGAGTAAAAGAAGGATTTAAAGGAGGTTTTTGATGCCAGTTTTTGAGAGTTTTAGAGACAAGTGTTGCTCCATACCTCAGATGACAATCCAAGAACTACAAACAACGATCAAAGAAAAGCTTCTTAGTGTAAATTATTTCATTTTGATTTATTTTGATACCATTTGTATTTGTTTGTAAAGAACATGTTACAAGAAGTTTCTCCGCCTCCGGAAGATTTCATGTAAAGAGAAAGTTAGTTGAGTACTACTAGGACTAGGCCATGGAGTAGTAATCAAGGGTTCTTTATTACATAAAATCTCATATCTCCCGTGCTTGCATTTGTATTTCCACTGCGTACTAAGAAATTATAGATGAGTACGTGAGAACAATAGAGTGAAGCGAATCACCTCCTCTATGTCAACTGTTACAACAATCATTTGTCATTAGCACGTCGACTTTAATACTAAAATACCTATGTTTTCAAGGCTTTCTTCATCTATCAGGTATCCAATCCATCTTGTCTACCAAAACTTTATCTACTAACACCTGTGAGACTTTCTTCGCAAAATGTTCAGTTAACATTGATCCGCTAATTTCTAACTGAAAATGAAGGTGATCTGACAAGAATGATGCTCAATTATTACACACCAAGAGATTTCTTCGACATGGGGTTGAATTGGTGAAGAAGAGATTAGCGATGATGGAGCTAGTGAGATTTCTAATTTAGTTTATAAAAAAAATATATTTTTATTTAAAAAATACATTAAAATTTAAAATAAATAAATTATTATTAAATCATTCACTTTTGATAAAATTTAAACGCATTAAAAAAGTAAATTATATACATTTTTTCCTAGTTTTAACATTTTATAAAAATTTCGTAAACCAAACAACACCTTTTATTTCCAGCAGACAAAAAGGTATTGCATTTTATGAATTTCACATAATCCCAAATGAATCTATTTAAGCTATTTGATTTGTACACCATATTGAAATTGTATTACAAACTTCAGGAGCTAACACTTATCAAATTTGAAGATCCAAACAGATGCAAACTGAAGGTCTCAACAAGACACAATGTCGCTCCAACACTACAAGCATTTTCTGATGGTTATTCAAATCATAAATATGTTACATCCCAAAACTGAGCGAAAACAAACTCATATACTGCAGTTTGGTTCTCAACAGATAAGTATTCATCCAAACAAGAGGAAATAAGAATCCTAAGTCTGATGTGAAGTGATGTGCGATTCATTAGATTATAAAATTTGAATATACATTTTGGATTTTGAAAAGCTTCACTTGCATTATTTGTTTTGCCAGAGAGCACCTACTTATATTATCTACCATAAATTTAGAGTAAGGTGGTGACATTTTCATCCCTATTATGATGGCAGTCACAAAATAAATGCCATGGGAAAGAAAATGATGAACAATAGTCAGAAACCAAGTTCACGAAAACCATCTTCTTTCCTTTTTAGCAGATTTAAGCTGCATTACCAGCTCTTCACGCTCAGCCTCTACTTCTGCATATTGGAGGCTCATATGAAGATACTTCTCTCTTATATCTTTTAGTTCAGACTCCAAAGAAGAGATTTTATCCGCATGGTCGTTGATAACTTTCTTGAGGGCTTCAACGTCTTCAGATTGACTCTGAGAAATGACTCTGCACAAAGTTTATCAGAAGTTAGCAATTTGATCATATTGAAGGATGCTTTAACAACCCTTTATCTTGATTAGTGCAAAATTTATTTCCTGCACAAGTTAAAATTGGAGATGAATAGTAATAATAATAAGGCACTTTGGATGTACGGACTTATGTATTTTAATATTTGCTATGCCTGAGAACAGAGAGGCCTCCATTTTCTCTCTAGTCTATATGAGAAGTAAGCAGTTCTACTAGTCCAACGAGTGTTATCAGATTATAATTAAATATTTTAGTCATATAAGATAATATGCATTTAAGATTCTTAAGTTTAACTGAGAGGGAACTTGTATATAAGGTGATTTAGAATTTTTAAATTCACTAATACTCGTAAGAGTAACGTTAGCTCAACCAATTTTATGGTGAGTTTTTTCTTTGAAAACGTGTTGCACCAGACAGAACACAGGCATGGAGTAGGAGGCTCTTCGAACCACAATGAGTACCAAGATGACTACTATTACTTATCTCCGTTGCATATTTAACACATAGCTACATAGCACACACATGCACTTGAATCTAATTAATTGATTTGAGTTCGTAGTTGTGAGATTTTTTGACTGGTTTATTCACCTACTACTTTCTAGTTGGTCCTTCATGATCCTATAATATTATGAAATGATACATAATATATAAGTTGGATCTTACATATGAGGGTCTAATTAATCTTTGCTTTAAGTGACTAATTTGATGTTATAACTTAGTTTTTATGGAACATTAAAAAAGATAATAGGAATTTTCTAAAATGAAGGATAAATTCGCTTTAGTTCTGGAAAATTGAGTTTGTATTTGTGTTAACAATGCAATAAATTAGAACCATATGCAACTTCAGCTCGAACTAAGCTCAAATCAAGGGAGAACAAGTAAAATCAAAGTGAACCAAGCAGTTTAGATAAACCAAATCAAACTCTTTAACAAGGAGAGAAAGAGAATTTAATTAAATTTAATCCGCACTTCTCCCAGCTGCACGTGGTCATTCCTCCTAGTCCCTGCTCACTTTATTCCGCTTTATAATCTTGTGATCCTTTTCCTTTCTTACATGGCCACTGGTCTCCTCCCTCTCCCCTTCTAATTTGCATGGCCAACATCATCTTCCTCTAAATTTGGATAGGAAGGAGTCTCATCTCTTGATTTGGGAAACCAACAATAATTCCCTTTATTTTGAAAACTCGCTGCTACCTCCATCTTTATAAGCTTCTTCCATTTGCCTAATTTGGAAATCGTTATAGTTATCTCTCTTGATACGTGAAGACCAACAATTTGGGGAGTTTGAGATAGCTATCTAAATCCTTTACTTCTATAATTACCCTCCTCAAGCTATAGACCATGTTTTTTCTTCTTCCACTCCAAGTGTTTGGAGTTGATGCCCCTCCTTGGTTAGTGTCCTTTTGTCCGGAGCAATATTAGGACCTCACTAATGTTGTGGTGGCCTTAACAATGAGAAAACAACACTTTTTGTGTTTGACATAGAGCATCAAGCATTAGCAAGCCACTAGTTGTTTACTTTTATCCTTCTTTGGCTAAGCTTTCACTTTCTAAGTTGTCGAGGGACCAAAAAGTTGGTGTTGTTTTCATTAATATTTTTCCACAAGATTCCTTCAATTTTGTTTTAGGACAACAAAATTACAAGGTGATAAAAACATCATTTTTAGATCAATATTTCATTGTTGACAAACCCTCTTTTCAAGGTAGATCCTACTTTTTTAGAAGCATATATGTCGCGTTAGAGGATTAAATGAAAAGCAATGAATCATGGGAAGGATTGATCAAAAGAGACGGTTGTTAGTGTGTTATATCAACACAATCAATAAGGAGCTCCACCCAATCATGTTGTGAGGGTCAACTTCCTTATCTAAGGCCTTGTAGGTTGGTTAAAAGGTGGGGATTATACCAATGGTGGGGATTATAACAAATAAGAGGTGGACTTTTATGTTGGAAACTAATGATAGATATTGTGAGTAACCCCTAATGTTACCTTGGGAGTAACAACTTGTAGGGGCACAAGTTGAGACCATAATGTTACCCATTACACTTTCAGCTCTTACACTAGCGCCATTCTAAATAGTTGAACAATAACATTTATACTTATCTTCTTTACCATTTACTTGATCCATGTTTAGAATAGCTTTATTATTTTAGGTGATGTTATATATATTGTGGTTGATAATGCATGCTGAATACTTCCTTTTTCCTAATTATAATGCATGTCCATAGATTTCTATTGTTACACGATGTCATATTTAACGAGTTGTATAGGGACATATTGCCCTAACACGATGACTTAGTAGTGTAATTGTTACACGAAGGGCACGAGATGAGTTATAGTCTAATGGGAAGAGTTACATGCTTTTTTAACTAATCCAAGGAGATTTAGCCTAGAGATTAGAATGCATTTAGGTATTGATGAGGCAGATGACTATTTGTACCTTTGATTCTAATTGAGGTACACATGTATCATTAAGAATATGATGGCGTGTGTGATGATAAAGGTTAAGGTGTCTAACCAAGGTATCATAGTGATGTCTTACTGCGGTATCATAGGTTTCAAGGATATTATGAGATATACAACCGATTTGAGTTGTTAATGACTATCTAAGTATCATGTGACTTGGGCAATATTATAGGCATGTGATGATTTGGGTTGTTGATGCCTAACTTGAGTATTGCATGACTGTAGGAATATGAAGGGCATATGACATTTAGGTTATTGATATCTATCTAAGGGAATTGTGTATCTTTAGAGATGTTGACAGGCACAAGATGATTCAAGTTGTTGGTGCCTAACTGGAATATCATATGACTTAAATAATATTTGAGGCATGTGACAATTCAACTCGTTGTTGCCTAACTAGGGTATCAAAAACTTCTGGAGTATTACACATGTAATGGTTCGGGCTATCAATTTTTAGTTGGAGTGTGACAACAATGACTATTGATTACTAAATGGGGGTCACATGACTTGACAACAAGTGGAATATTAAGCATAGAGTTGTAAATGAAGTATCAATTGAATCTTGCATGATTATAGTGATGGTCATCTAGGCATCTTCTGCTTCATATATAATTTATCTTGATACATGTTGAGTGTCTTTATGATTTTTCTATTGTATGTTACGTGATGTTATTCCTATTGCTAAAGTTGGTGCATGCTTAATTGTTGCCCTTTTGCTAATAATGGTGCATATCTAAAGAATTTTGTTGTTACATATTACTAGATATGTGGGTATGGATACACATTACCCTAAAATGAATAAGCTATAATATAATTGTTATACTTGAACCATGAGATGAGTTAGGGTACGATGAGAGGAGTTATATGCATTTTGGATTTATCCGAGAAGCTTTTAACTTGGTTAGTGAAGTACCTTTGTGCATTGATGGAAGGGCATAAGACTATCAATGCCACTAATTCCTACTAAAGATCATGTGACTTCAAAAGTATTAACAGGGTGGTCATCTGACGATTCAAGTCATTGATGGCTAACTAGACTATCATATATATTTGTGAATATTTTGAGGTGTGTGATAGTTTGGCTTGTTGATGGCTAACTAGGGGGTTATTGGTGCCTAACTCAAGGATTATATGATTTAGTGATGACTTTATGCTAGAGAACCCTTTAGGTCATTATTGTGTTTCACTCTTTTAATGATGATTATGAGTGATTTGCATTGAGCATGGAGTATTACATGATGTAGGATCATGACCATAGTGATGCCTGGCGCTAACAATATATATATATATATATATATATATATATATATGCCTCTTTGCTTGAGAGGCACCTTCCATTGGTGCCCACGGGAGTCGCGCACGCGCGTCGCCCAAGGTATCAAACCCATATATATATATATATATATATATCAAGATCAAGGTATCTCTATTTACCTTATATATTTGTTGTCTACCCATTCCTTTGACATCTTGTGAAACCCTCCTACCAACTCACGTCATTTTCATATGTTTGCCTCTAAATATGTTTGCCTCTAAATTAGACTTCTCAGGTGATAGGGAAGTCGAGTCAAGATATTAGGCAGCTATTATCTTTGCTCTGGATTGTTGCTACAAGTTTTAAAGTTTTTCATGATTGGAGAGTTTCAGTTGATGCATTGTTATTTATTGCTTGCATTTACTTTTATGTTTATAGAACTTATTGTACTTTGTCTTTTTGCATTAAACCTTATGACTAATTAGATGTTGTTTTAGTCATACAATGTAAAATATCATTCTTCTTCATTATATACATGTACGTATGTTGCTCTTGTATCCATGATTGTTGAATGTGGATATATCATGAGCAATGTTTAGTGCTTCGGTGTTAGAATCTGCTAAATGACACAAAGCACGTGCCAATAGAATTGTGCATATTGGGAATGAGTGCTCCCATCCTTAAGAAGAGGGCTCAATTGAGGTGTGATCACTTCCACGTCCTCATTGCAATACACCTTTGAGCTTTACATTATTGCAAGTGATGAGAACTAGGTTAGGTACTTGATGGTAATTGTAAGGGAACTATAATTGACACCTAAAAGGAAGACGATGATGAACATGATGATGTCAAAGAGGACTATTGAAGGAGTTCTTATAGAATATGGGAAGCTAGATGTTGCTCTCTCTCCATTTCTGCAAGTAGCAAGTAGCTATAAGCAACAAACTTGAAGAATAGAAATTTGGGTTGGAGATAGAGGTTAGAAATGAGGATTTTTTTTGTCATTTTCATTTCTTTTTTACTCTCCTCTTTTCTACTCTCTCCAAAGAAATAACTTCAATAAATTTTACCTCTTAGTAAAGTTTTACCTGTGCCGGTCGGCAGGGAGAATTTATTATTATGTTCGTCGAGACCGACACTGGCATTGGCACCACAACCTCACGGCGGCATGGATAGCATCTCCTAGTGGTTGCCTTCGTGAGGTCACGATTGATGTTGTGAACCTGTAACCGATCACGACAATTTTTTTTTATTTTATACTAAATTTTTTTAGTAGGTAATTTCTTTCCCCAGTTATTTTTCCTTCTTCTAAATTTTTTTACCTCTTTCATCTATTAAATTTTCTCCTAGTTAATTTTTTTCTTCCTTTATTTCTTACCTTTTTCCCCTCTATCCATCCATGAAGGTAAACAAAAGAAGAAAAAAAAACCTCTTTAATCTCTTTAAAGATGACTCATTTTTTTTCACCTTCATAAGGTAAACATAGAGAAAAAACGTCTTTAAAGATATAAGATTTGGTTAATATTTAAAAATAAATAAATATAATAAAATTTCTAACTTTATGAAATATACTACTAATTAGCCGACCCCACTTAGTGGGATAAGATTTGACTGTTGTATGAAATATACTACTAATGAACTAAATTGTTTTATATATTAGTTTGGTTTAAATTTAAACGGATCAAAATACATTCAAATGAAATTTAGTTTAAAACCACGTGTCATGTCTCCTTGGTGGAAACTTCCGTGGGGCCAGGCCGGTCACCCAGGCTCGACGTTACCTAGCCTGGTTAATCATTTGGTGGACTTCAATTTACCCTAAATCAGCTTTTTTAATTAATATATTTTATATTTAAAAAAGTACTGACATTATTTTGGTCATTAATCGACAACACGACTTAAAATTTTAAACCATGCCTCCTACCGTCCTCTCCGATGGTCATTATTCCACTTGTTGAATGAATATAACTTTAAACTCACCTTTATGAGGAAATACCCCATTGGATGATGCAGACAAAGTGATTCTTCAGTTCATGGCTCACTCTATAATAGTGATGATGGTATGTTGCTCAAGGTTGTTGTGGGCTTTAGTGAATCCTAGATTAGATGAGCTAGATGCTGAAGAAGGAGAAGGAGAAGGAGAGAGGAGAGAAGGAGAAGAAGAAGGAGAAGACAGGATTGTGGCACAAGGGTTTCATCCTTTAGGGTTTAGGAGTGTTCTAGTCTGATTTTTGTTGTCCACCACTCCTACAAGTTTTTTAACCTCTAGATTTGTTGTGACATTATACACATGTGCCAAGGTTTACCGATTCATCTCACCCAAAGGAATAGTATGTAAACCATGTTGAAAGCATCAACTGATCCTCACCCATTTCTTCTAATCAAAAATTGCCAATGCAAGCCAATTTAAAATTTCCATGCTAACTGTATATGCCTGACGTCAATTAAAGACATTCTTTTGCTAGTTCATTTGCTCAACTCCTAAATTCAAACCTTAATTTTTGAAGGGTTTAAAAAGATCAAATTAGCTGTTAGCATATTCCTTTTTACTACCTTTAATTGTTTGGTTAATCTGCAAATATAGCGTAATGTGGGGGAAATAGGCCGTAAGAAAGAGTATGAAACTATGAGGAATTAATTGGTCAACAATTTACTACAACCAATTGCTAAATTTGGTTCTTGGGTGATTACACTTGAACATTAAGAACTATTAATTACAAAATGATGGCAGACAGAAATGATTCGTACAGTGAAAGACTGGATAGGTGCAAAAACTTGAACCATAAACTAACTATTCAAAAAAGTTTTGCCTTCATAGTCATAGGCCTTTATATACAAAACTATATGAAATTATCACCTATAAGGCAACAACATGGTTGATTTGCCACCAAAAAGCTCAATAGAGGTCTCATCTGCTAGCACAATCAACCTCTAGGCGATCGAGATCAATCATTAATTTTGATGTTTGGATCAATAGTTTAAATTTGGATCATTCTATTTAATATATTATTTGAGTCATATAGGACTTGAAGAAATACACAAGGAAACCACTTGATGCAACCAAGATCAATTAATGACTTGAGGTCAATGGCACATTGAGTTAGGGCTCAGGTGCACCCAAGGGACTAGTAGCATGACGAAAGATGACCTCAAGGCACAAGTATAACTCTTAGTCAGTTGAGTGTTAAGAGAACATTTACCTGGGAGAGGATAGATCTCAACATAAATGAAATCAATAATTAGGATGGTTGTATTCTACGTAGTAGTCCACTAAAGGGTGCCTTCAATCAACTGGTGGCTAAGTCAAATCAAAGGTTCCAACCATCAAAGAACATGCTTCTATTTGTCTTGTTTTAATAGCTGAGTTGACTGATTTGGGATCATCTGACCGATAACCAAGTCCAATTGACTATTGCTACAATAAAAAAGATAGAGAGAGTTGTTGATGGGAACAAGTTGTGTAACAATGGTCAGATTGGCTAACGACTATAGTGCATCATCATTTAACTGGTAGAGCATTCTAGTTGACTGATCAATGTTAACACAGAAGAACATTCATAAACAAGAGATGCTAGATGAATAAAGGCTATAAGATGCAGGTTAACGAGCTTGTTTAACAGCTAACTTTCCTAGATATATTGCAAGCATTCTGAGCCTCCTTGTAACACTTCTTATGCCCATTTTATAACCAAGAGTTTGTAAGAGGTTTCTCTACCTCCGAAAATTGTTCGAGAAGGAGAAAACATAGTGGTTATTTGGGAGTGATCCACCGATGAATCATAGGGCATGAAATAGGAGTCTAGAAGTTACTGAACCACATAAATTGAAATGTTAGCTTGTTCGTTCTTGTTATCTTTATTTTTGTTGCATTTTGGATTAAATTCACATTGCCAAGGAATTAGCAAGATTCTCTAGCTCCTTCGACTATATACCCCCTCACAATCACAACATCAATGATACAGTGAATGGGAATAGGGTAGTCAAGTTGGTCAAAGAGGGAACCACATAATCAAGGAGGGGCATTTTGAGGTTTTCACTGTTACGTCTTTTTGAGGGGAGGAGCAAAGGGGAAGGGGTTCTTTTTCCTGCCGCCGCTATCGTGCAAGATTAGGGCTACTGTTCATCACTTCTTCTCCTTCTCACGCCAACGCCACCCGCCCTCTCCCTCTTCTTCTACTCACCTTCCTCTCCTCTCCTCCGAGAAGCTGCCGAAGTGGACATCTCCACCAAAAGGGGAGGGAGCCTCCATTGTGCATTTTAGCACCGCTATCCCTCATCGCGCATGCCGCCGTCGGCCATCCTCGTCGCCATGGTCAACCTTCTCCCTCTCCTCCTCTTCCCCTTTCTTTTCTCCCCCTCTCACGCGTGGCACCGCCGCGGACACGCATGTCGTCGGGACCAGCAGACCACCACTCTTCTCCTCCCTTTCTTCCTTCTCTTCCTCATGCATCACCGACCAGATGACGTCGCCACCAACTTAACCACCGACGCCGCCACCAATGCCGCTGCCACCAATGCCTGCCGTCGCCAACCCCACTAGCATCGTTGCCTTAGCCGAGAGGACACGCCTTTCTCCCCTTTTCTCGGTTCTCCCCTCCCTCTCACCGCCTTTGTTGCCGACTCACCGCCAACTCCTCCGGCGAGCTACTGGCCATCTCTAGCGCCAGCGGCACCCTTCGCTAGATAGCCCTTGGAGGCCGCCTCTTCTCTCCCATGCAGAGCACCATCGCCGCCCTTATAGGGTGCCCCTGTTGCTAGACCTGACTGACCGGAGTCCCTCTTTTCAGATCTGATGCAGATCCCATCTCTGATTCTCACTACCGTATGCTCCCGATATAGATCGGGCCTCTGAGCCCTTATTGTGTACTTCTATTGTGTTTTGGCCTGCATGTCAATCGGCTTTCGAGCCACTAATGTGTTTCGGCCTGCATGTCATTCGCTGTTATATTCCAGCCTGCGTGCCGCTGTCATATTCAGGTTTGCATGTTGCTGTCGCATTTCTTCTCCGTACTGCCCTCCGGCTCTGTGCCATTGCCTCCGTCTCCATACCGTCCTCCGACTCTGTGCCACCTTCCGGCTCCGCGCCATCGTCTCTTACTCTATGCAACCCTCCGGCTTCGTGCCGCCTTTGGCCCGCTCTTTGCGGGTCTGGTACGCTTTATATTCAATCTTTATTTACTTTATTACAGTTTACTTTCTTCATTTCTATAACCAAAGGCTGACTTGAACGTCAGAGTACCAGACCGGGTAGCCCCCGGTCTAGTTTCTAACAATCTTGCAGCATCGTTGATAGAAGACTTTCGAACACCTTCGGCCCTTCTCTTTTTGGGGTCCATCGACTCAGTCAACATAGAAGACAGGTCATCACCCCTCCCCCTATGGGTCATGGAGACTTGGTCAGCATTCCAGCTACATCGGCGGTCCACTCTTCTCAGCTTCCGGACGGGATCAATCAACACCATTAACAAATCTGCATATCCATATTGATATTTGTCCTTATAAATTCTATCAAGTATTAACCATCACCATTACAGGCTTAAACAACAATTTCACTAGACTTCCTTTTGTACTGAAATTGTGTTAGAAATGTGAGCACTTGGTGATTTCAATTGGTACATAAGCATTGTTATGCCTATACTTAAATGTGCATGATTTTGTTGATAACTACTTATGTACTCCTAGAAATGTTTGCACGAAGAGCCAAAACTAGTCACCCTTTTACATATGCAATTTGTTCTGAATGGGAAAAAAAAAATTGACAAGCATGCTTAATGCTTTGAAAGAAATGACAAACATGCTTAACTACAAAGTGCTATAACAGTTAAAACATCATTGGCTATCTTGAATCTATGTTTTTAATGCACTATTTGGGGCAATCAGTGACACTATTTTGTGTAAACCCTGCAAGTGTTGTATAGAATATTTTCTGATATATGATAGTAGTTATTTGAATAAGAATTTGATTAGCATGGCTAGTTGAACAGTATCCTGAGTGTCTAGGTATTTTATTAGTTAATTTCATTATGAAGGAATGAATCAGATGGTAAATAACCACTAAACAGTAAATCAAACAATATGAAAGCAGGAAATTACATAATTTCCAGAAAACAGGGGGGTAACACTGCTTACCGTATAAGTCCCTCTTTGTGCATGTTATTTGCCTCCGAAGACTCAGTTTGTCCTTTGGCAAGTAAAACTTTATTACTGGCACATGCCCTTTGAATATGGCCTGGCGAGACTTTTTCATTCTAACAAATGCAAATATATCATTAAGTTATTATTCTTTACCAAATATAATTTTCTACAGATAATATTAGATAGCTTCTTTGCCTATGAGAGATCATCATTTCGATTAACCAAGTGCAAGATGTTTCTTAAGCTTTATCCATGTTAGTTATGGTAGCTCAATAAGTCAGCTAGCTACATTCCTATCAACAGTTTTGAAGAAAGAATAACCAGAAATGTCTACTCAATCAAATTCTATTAAACCAAGATTTGGATTCCATAAATTGCAACAAACTAGTTTGCAAAGTTGTTGATGCTATTGAGTGAAAAAAATAAAGATACAAATAAAAAAAATCAATATTTGCTATCAACAGAAACTAATAGAAAAATAATATTAAAAAAATTATCTCTCTGTTTGAAAGCATGTAAAGACAATGAAAATAATCTGCTTCAAAGGTTAATGTTCTACGTTAAATTGCTTGCGGACTGAGGATTAATGGTATATCTGAAATATGTAAATATTTTGAGAATATACAAAATGAGCTACACAAAGTTTGTCATTTCAAACCATGGGCAGGTTTGCTTGGCAAAAGAATAGCAGTACAAAGTTTCCATTTTTGTAAGTGAAGTCTCAGTCATCTTAATGATCGAATTTTATCAAATTTGTTTCAAGAGTTCTATCTGGTCATCACTTCTAGTTTTTATCTTTGAAAGAGTTCTACCATCAAAATTATAAAACACTCCATAATCCTAGTGTGACTGAGGCAGATTGGATTGGCTGGTGGCCCATTAATGTTTTTCATTGACCCTCTATCATATCATAAAACACTGCTCTACCTAAATCTGACCAGAACGTTGGTAGAGATTACATGAATACTAGTGAACCAACCAGTCATCTTGAACAGTTCAGGTAAGTGTAGATAACCAAACTGATAGATAAAGAACACGTGCAAGTAAGGATTTGGTGATGTGAGGTCAAACAAGAACTGCATCTTAGTTGAAAATATAGATGAATTCCAGATTCTAAAGTGAAACAGGTCACTGAAGCTTGGTCATCATTTCTTTCATTTTGACTTTTTAAATATATTTTCCTCATTGTCTGCAGCATATTTCTAGCTCCTATACTCATTACAGAACACTTAGTGTCAAGATGTTACCCAAAAGTTTTGTTAATGCATTAAAATGCAATCTTATATTTACAAGTTCTACAAAATCAGTTTAGAGTGTAACAGGGCTACTGTACTAACTCCGTCTAAGTCAAGCTAACTTCTTTCTAGAAATAATAATTTTGTGAATTATATTAAAATCTACTTCAATTAAATAAAGTGTTTCTCTAGGTAAAAGTAAATATTCAGAGTATGATGGTGAAGTTCATGCAATACCTCACTATTAGTAATTTCATCTTGAGACTTCATCGACTGTACTTTGTTCATCAACTCAAGATTCTCTTCCTCAAGATTTTGAATCTTTCTCTGGTACTCACTGTTTGTTCGCCTGAACTGATTAAGTTCATCTTTCAGTTCCACTTCTGTTGAACAAGATGCATCTTTGACTAATAGGAGATTCTCAAGCCTCATAAGTTGTTCTCGCAAGGCAATCCTTCTCCGCCTATCATCTTCACGGTCACATAAAGCCTTATCCATGTTGGAAATCTTTCCAGTCAAAGAGACTTTCTCTGACATCAATTCTTCATGTTCTTCTGTTAAGGACTTCAATAACACCTTCAGTTTTCGCTTTTCACAGTTTGCCTCATCAAGAGAGTTTTCAAGGGCCAAAATTGTATTCTGAAGATGAGACAGTTTCTGCAACTGAAACTTTAACTCGGCAATGTCTTCCGTTGTCTGTTGTTTTTCATACTCAAAAGTTTTGTTCTTCAATTCTAAATCATATACTATTTTTCTTTGTTTTTGTTCATTTGATTTGGCATCCCCCAGTACTTGTTTCATTTGCTCAATATCAGCCATTAACATCTCCTCACTCTGCTTAGAAGCATTAAGCAAATCAACTAACCCTTGAATCTTACTCTTGGACTCTTTCTGCACTGCCTGTAAATCAGCCTCATAAAATTTAGCTTTTGAACTGATTTCCTGAAGACTACATTCAAGCCTAGCTTTATCTGCAGAAAGGACGGATGCTTTATGCACTGCATCTAATGCTAGATTTTCTCTGTCATCCTCACTCACTGA
Organism: Kaempferia parviflora; assembly: GCA_037177295.1. NCBI lineage: Eukaryota > Viridiplantae > Streptophyta > Magnoliopsida > Zingiberales > Zingiberaceae > Kaempferia > Kaempferia parviflora. The sequence continues at coordinate 9,820 of JBAMIE010181360.1, read as the reverse complement.
CATTTGTGAAATAAGATTAGTTATCTCTTTTTCAAGATTCTCAACATTTACTGTTTTCTCTATTTCAATATGTTTTAATAAAATATTCACATTTCCTACTTTTTCTTCATGTTCCTTGAGATCATGAACAAATTGATCAAGTTGCAAGAGCAGTGCCGTCTCCTTAGATGCTATTTCATTTTGCAGAGAAGAAAGTTTTGATTCTAAAATATCAACTTTGTCATGAAAATCAAAATTCTTGTTTCTTGATTCACTTAATTCAACTTCAAGATGTATAATTTGTCCATGCAATTCCGTCTTTTGTCTCTTCAAGTCTCTAGTTAGTGTCTGAAGTGTGCTGCACTCTTCCATAAGATTCTCAATTGTAGCTTGCAATTTTGAGTTTGATCTCCTTAAGACATCGGACTCCTCCAGGGCTTCTGATAACTGCTTTTGTGTCTCCTGAACCTTTTGTTTTAGTTCTGATTTCTGCAACTCCATTTGACCTTTACCTTGTTCAACATCATCCTTTAAATTCGCAACAAGTGATCTAGTATCCTCCAGCTCTAATCTGTAGGAATCTTTCTCATTTGTTAGAAATCTTAGTTGGGCTTCTAAACCAGCTACATGTTCAGATAATTTGATATTTTCATGTTCAATCTCAGAATTTTGCAACTCTAGTTCCATTTTGCAATTTTGAAGTTCCTCTGTTTTTTTCTCAAGATTCTTATTAGCAGAAACATGAAATTCCATGCTACCAGTAATCTCTTCTAAATCATTCTCCACATCTTCCATAAGTTTAGACATTTCATCATTTTGATTTTGTAAAGAAGCCAAATCTTCCTCCAGTTGAAATTTCTCTTGCTGAAGGATGGAAATAAGATCTTCAAGCTCCTTACTGGAAGATTTTAATCTATCTATCTCCTGTTCCTTTAGCAACAAGGTAGATTGAATCTCTTCCTCTCTGTTTCCATCACTTTTAGTTTCCTTTTTCTTTAGTAGGGAATTTAGTTCAAGCAAACTTTTAGTGATATCCTCTACCCGACTCTTCTGACTCAGAATATCTGAAGGGAAAACATCACAGTTACAATCAAAATCCTTATCTGCAACAGAGCTATCCTTTAAGTGCAACCTTTTTGCTTGAGCTAAAGCAAGACGAACTTCGTTATTCATTTCAGAAAGCACAATTTGCATACTAGAGTAGTCATTTTCAAGATTTAGTTTAAGCTTTTTGTGTAGATTGGATATTTCAAAGTTCTTTTCTTCTATTTCCTTGTGCGTTTGACAAAGATTTGCCTCAAGGTCACTTGTTTTGTCCTTATAATGTTGTAGTTCCATCTCAAGATCGGCAGAAACATTCTCAAGGTCTTTGAACTTAGCTGACAATGTTGCAGTTGTAGCTTCCTTCCTCTTGAGCTCATCCTCAAGTTCACGTGCTCGAGATTTAAGCAAGACATTTCCATACTTGCAATTGTCATCTGAAATTTCAACATGAGATTCTTTAGACCTACAAATTTGTGATGGACTTCCTTTCCCAGCATCCTTCAACTTGTACATCATATCTATGTTTTCTTCTGTTAGCTCAGCACAATCTGACTCTAATTCCTGTATTTTGTTTCTGAGGGTCTCAATTTCTATTTCTAGATTAGAGTTACTTGTTCTACTACCTAGCATCTCTCCCCTGCATTCAGCCTCGTTGTCCAAAGACTTTGGAATCCTATCCTGGTTTTCTTGTCCATCTAGACAGCTCTGATGTGAAAGACTAGCTATCTCCAATTTCTGTTTCTCTGTGATCTCTTCTAATTCTTGAAGAATTGAGACAAGTTCAATGTTCGAATCTTGTGCTTGTTTCAACTGTTGAGCTAAGTTAGCATTGGATTCTTTGTGAAACTTCAGCTCATCCTCCCATTCCTTCAGAGCATGAGCAGAATTTTCATTTTTGAAACTGCCAATATTTGTTTGTTTTGCCATTGAGTTCTCAAGTGCCACCTTCAGTTGTTCAACTTCTTTCAATAAAGAGTCACGCTCCTTTTTTATAGCTGAAAGCAGCTTATCCAGGTTTGCCTGATGCATAGCTTTTTCAGAAATTTCTTCCTTTAAACTCTCAAGATCAAGTTTCAACTGTCGAGACTGCCTCTCCCACATCTTAACCTCATCACGGAGCTCCTCAGTCTCTTCAGCAGTTTGAAGGAGATCCTTTGAAGAATCAGATGGCCTTGATGATCCCATCACTACTCTTTCAGAAGTATGTGCATTCGTGTCTTCCCGTTGATTATGCAGTGAAGAACTTGAGCCACTGGAGCTGAAAGATGATTGATTCGATCTTAAAGGTTCATCTCCAGGAACTGTGCCATAATTTTCACTATATAAGCCAGATGAACCTTGTCTGACAATGTAGTGTGCCCCATTTAAGTTCTTTTTAGTAGAAAAAGCATCCTTGTCCAAGCTATCAACTGAATCAGAATTACGTTGTGAGCATGATGCTGAGAAGTTTGTATCCTGTAAAAAATGTAAAATATCCTTATGGAATGAGAAAAGGGAAGCATCCATTGACAAGAGTGAAAAAGTAAAAATTCATAATATTTGCTTCACGAGATCCCATATATTCCTAATAGATACATATTCCATTTCCAATGAACAGAATAACAATTGAGGTGAGCAAGAAAAACAGAAATACGGATCCTTGACCATGCTGACCTGAGGAGATGGGGTCTAGATCCTCAGGTTGAACACAAAATATCAGATATATATAAGAACTTAGTTTAAGAAAGAGTTCCAAAATATGATTACCTGATGAGAGCAAAACAAGAAATACTTCTAATACCAGTTTTAGTCAAAAAAAAACTAAACATAGAAATTATCAGGAGAATGTGTAAGAATAAGAAATTTGCTGTGAGAGACAGCGATATAAAATTAGAAAAAATCAGAAAATAACATGTAGCATATATCTTATATTGATTTATCTTATTAGAGGATTCATAAGACCAGAATTAGGCAGAGGATACCAGGATTATCTTATTAGAGAATTGAAATGGATTCGATTTAGATAACTACCCAACTTGTCATGAATCTCAATCATGGTTTCAACCATGGTTTAAAATCTTGACTCGTACTGAGGTTTCGGTCCAGACCGTAATGATATGGTTTCGGCATCGTATCGTGTCGTGCCGATATGGTTTCGGTATTTTTTTTTATTTATATATAGGAAAACTAATAGTTTAAGATTTGGAACATGGAATATAGGAACCTCACTTGTAAATCAATGGAGATAGTAGATACGATGATTAGGAAAAAAAATTAGTATTTTATGGGTACAAGAGATAAAACAGGTAGGCAAGAAGACAAAGATGATAGAGAACTCAGATTTTAAGTTATGATACACAGGAAAGAGTAAAATAAGAAATGCAGTGAGTATTATTGTAGATAGTTCGTTAAAGGATGAAATTGTAAGAGTAGTTAGAAAAGGGGATAAAATTATAGCCCTTAAGTTAGTAGAGGTAAAAGAAACTATGAATATAATTAGCGTATATGCACTGTAAGTAGGATTAGATGAAGCTACTAAATCAAGGTTTTGGAACGACTTAGATTAAGTATTATAAAACATTCCGCCAAATGAAATGATTTTAATAGGAGGTGATCTAAATGAGTATGTTGAAGTGAAAAATGAGGAATATGAGAGGGTACATGGGGGTTATGGGTTTGGAATGAGAAATAAAAAGGGAAAACTATATTAGAATATGCGATAGCATATGAACTTATATTAACTAATACATTTTTTGAGAAGAGAGAAGAACACTTAGGCACATTTAAAAGTGGGAATATTAAATCATTGACTTTCTTGTTAGAAAGAGGGATAGAAGGATTTGTAAAGATTACAAGGTTATTCCTGGAGAAAAATTAACTACCCAGAGGTTAGCAGTGTTGGATATACGCCTCAAGCATAGTATCAATAGAAAGAAAATATATACGACTCTTAAAATTAAGTGGTGGAAGTTAAAGGATGGGAAGCAAAGTATATTTAAGAAGAAGGTAGAAGTACAAACATTAAGTGAAATATACGATGACTTTAATATGACATGGGATAAGATGGTATCAAAGTTGAAAATAGTAGCTAAGAGTGTTGGTAAGTCAAAGGGACATGCACAACGAAGTAAGAAATCTTAGTGGTGAAATGAGAAAGTACAAGAGAGAGCGAAGGAAAAACGAACAACTTATAAGGAATTATATATTTGTAAGAACGTGAAAAATTTTTAAAAATATACAATAGTCAAGAAAGAAGCTAAGAAAGTAGTGAATGAAACAATGAATAAAACTTTCGAACGATTATATCAAAAATTGGATACAAAAGAAGGGGAAAGAGACATTTATAGAATAGTTAAAGTGAGAAAAAGAAAGACAAGAGATCTTATCTAAATAAAATATATTAAAGATGAATGTAATAGGGTATTAGTAAACGATGGAGAAATAAAAGGCGGTGGAAGAGGTAATTTCATCAACTTTTTAATGAAAATTTAGGTGACCAACCTAACTTAGGTAATTTAAGTAGGTCAAATGAGTATGAAAATTTAAATTTTTATCGTAGAATTCAAATTTCAGAAGTAGAACAAGCTTTAAATGTAATGCACAACGGAAAAGCCGTTGGGCCAGATGATATTCCGATAGAGGTATGAAAGTGTCTAGGGAAGCAAGGTATTGAATGACTTACCAAATTTTTTAACATGATACTGAAAATTTAAAAAAGTGTCTAATTAATAGAGGGTAAATACTCTAGTTCCCTTATATAAGAATAAGGGAGATATATAAAATTGTGCAAACTATAGGGATATTAAAAGAATGAGTCATACCATGAAACTTTGGGAAAAAGTAATAAAAGAAGATTAAGGAAGGAGACCACGGTGACCGAAAATCAATTTGTGTTTATGTTGGAAGGCCGACAATAGAAGCTATACATCTTCTTAGACAACTAATTGAAAAATATCGGGAGCAAAAACACGATCTACACATGGTATTCACTTAAAAAAAAAGCTTATGATAGAGTCCCAAGAGAAATTATATGGAGAATTTTAGAAAAGAGATGTGTTAGTGAAACATATATTGAACTAATTAAGAATATGTAAGAGAAGTTAACGATCAGAGTAAAGACTTCTGGCGGAATAACCGAAGCATTTCTAATAAAGATAGGGTTACATTAAGGATCAACTCTAAGTCCCCATCTTTTTACATTAATTATGGATGAACTCACTGCACACATTCAAGGCACAGTATCGTGGTGTATGTTGTTTGCAGATGATATTGTTTTGTTAGATGAAACAAGTGAAGGAGTAAATGCTAAACTAGAATCTTAGCGAGAGACAATAAAAGAGAAATGCTTTAGGCTTAGTAGAATAAAGGCAGAATATATGAAATTTAAGTCTAGCAATATTAGATGTAATGAGATAATTATTAAAATAGGAGATGATTAGTTACCCGGAACTGAGAGCTTTAAATATTTAACATTATTTTTGCAAAATGATGAAGGGATTGAGAGAGATGTCTTACCTAGAATACAAGTAGGATGGTTAAAATGGAGGAAAGCGTCGAGTGTTTTATGTGATCGTAAAATACCTCTAAAACTTAAGGGAAATTTTACAAAGTCACAGTTAGACCTGCTATGTTATATAGAGCTGAATGTTGAGCTATGACTCGAGCACATGAGCAAAAGATGAGAGTTGCAGAGATGAGGATGTTAAGGTGGATGTGTGGACATACAAGGATGGATAGAATAAGAAATGAGAGTATTAGAGAGAAAGTCGGAGTTGTATCGATTGAGGGAAAACTCCGAAAAACACATTTAAGATGGTACGAATATGTACTTAAACGACCAATAAATACTCCAGTTAGGCAATGCGAAACTATGGCAAACACGCATATCAAACAAGGAAGAGGAAGACCAAAAAAGACTTAGTTAGCAATAATAAAATAAGATAAAATTTATTTAAGTATAAATAATGATATAGTAGGAGATAGAGCTCAATAGTGTAAAAGGATCCATATAGCCAACCTCGCCTAGTGGGATAAGGCTTGATTGTTGTTGTTTAGAAAGATATTCTAATGATGATTGTTCATCTGATCATGTTCTTACAATCTCTCTGATACTGATAACCTAGTGTCATGTATTATTTTTTTCATGGTCTCTTAAGCATTTGTTTCTCTGGTCATGTTCCAGCTTGTCATATGGAGTGCTGCATATGGCTTAATTTGTAGAAGTTGATAGGGCATGTTTTTGGCTTCATATGTTGTAAAGCTTTCTTATTTTTCTTTTGTGGTTTACAATTATTGTAAACTGCTATCTTTGCTATCTTTTTAACCTTTATATCATTTGCAATTGCTATTCCCTTTTTCTAAATTCATAGAATTCTTTGTTGCATATAGCCATCACGGCTCAGGTTGTGACTAGTAAAGGAGTGCATGCTAAATTAGTTGATGGAGCAGTGATTATGTCTCTGTTAAATGAAGTGCAACATGGAAACAATGTACTTTGTCTGCTGATAGGCATTTATGGGATTTAAAGCTATATCAACTTGTTATATTAACAGTGTCTTGAGCATGCTATGTTAATAAGAAGCAAATCCTCTCTAATATTCTAATTAATATTATTTTGAACACCTCTTAGATCTCTTCATTTCGTGAAAGTAAGACTGATGACCGAAGATTTTATATATTTTGTCCAACAAAAACACTTCATTTGAGGACTGATTCCAGCATAGATCGTGTTGTCTGGATTCATGCGTTGGTTTGTTCAATAAAAGAAACTTCCATAGTTAAAGGAGTACCTTTCTTGCAAAACGATGTGTTGATTTCAACTCAAAAGCTTAGAAATCACATGCATGATGAAGGATTAGATGAAGCACTCATCAGCGACTGTGAGCAGATTATGCATTCAGAGTTTTCCGAGTACCATAGATTACTGAAGCATCAATTGGAAGACCATCTGAATTCTATCCATATATTTCATCAACAGATAGAGGTACTCTTTACAACAGATCTCATGCAAATTTATTGTATACATTCACTTACATGCTTTTACAAATTGAATGTTGATCTGAGTTAAATCTAGAGAGTTAGGCAAATGATACATATGAACAGATCAAATTATCATTATATAAAAAAAATATGATAATTTTCTGGTAATTCCATAACTAGGATGTAATTTCCACATGATCATCAATGTTGTCAAACACTGACCACTGCATTGTTACCAATTTGATCATTTTGTTTTTGTATAGAATGCCGTATCAGAGATTAAATGCAATGATGACCATAAACTGATGAAGGTGTAGCATCCACACGGCACTTGAAATGCAAACATTTGTATGCAAGATTTCATGTGCTTTGTACTGTAAACCTTGTATGAAATATCAATTTCTTGTAGCTCTCATTCCATGTTGATATATTAAGTAGAAATTACCAAAACTATTTGATATTTCATATAGAACTATTTAATATAGAATAATAGTAATTGAAATTTGATGAAATAATTTCAACAATATGTTGAAGGTATTTGCAATTTCAGTGTGTGTGTGTGTGTGTGTGTGTGAGAGAGAGAGAGAGAGAGAGAGAGAGAGAGGATATTGAGCATGCTTGTACAAGAAATTTGCTTATTCCAGGAATTGTTAAATACACTGTTTCTGTGAATAATCTACTGTCTATGCAGGAAGTTGATGTAGAAGATGTGGTAAGTTGTGAAGGCCGATTACATCTATCCAAGTATGACCTTTCAAGCTCTGGACATGAAAAATTCATTGGTACTCCCTGTGTTATTTTTGTTGGTATCATTCCTATGAAAGAACTATGCAAAAGTTGCTCTTTTTATCATCATTTCTATTTTCTAATTATTCATTAACATCCTAATGCTTAGATGTTCGCTTTGAGGTTTCCTGCTAGCTTGACTTTGGAAGAGAGATCATATTCATTTCTTAATGCTATATCGAAAATGTGCAACTGTTTTCCCCTCTCCTTTACCTTCAATACTTCACTTTTATAAAGCTATCGAAGCTTTAACTGAGTTCACTTTCAATCTGGCTCTTAACTGAGCTTTTTCTTATTTATCCTGCATTTTGAAAATGCAGATTTTTGTTCTCCATGGCCATGAGTCCTTTTTGTTTCTCCAAATTCTAGAAATGTATTTTTTTTTTCTTAACTTATGATTCTCTTTCTTGATCAGAGTACAGTACAACTGAGTCATCAGATGATGTGGAAAAGCAAGAGTTTGATGAATTGTCAGACGAAGATGAACTTCCCTTCTTTGATACAAATGAGAGCTTCAATGATTCTATATTGGCTTGTCCATCTCTTGTAACTGCAGAAAATTCTGATATAACATCTAGAATTGAGGATAATCTTAATTATGCAAACATAATGGATTTTGATGCAAATCCTGAATTTCAGAACATGTTTCTAGATATCAGACGGCGAATAAAGTTACCAGATCCTATTGAGAAGGAGAAATCTGTGAGCCTTTGGTCAATGATTAAAGATAATGTTGGAAAAGATCTTACTAGGGTTTGCCTTCCTGTTTACTTTAATGAGCCATTATCCTCACTTCAGAAGTGTTTTGAAGATTTGGAATATTCATTTTTATTGGATGAAGCATATGAATATGGGAAAAAGGTATTGTACCACATTTTCTTTGAGTGAAGCTAAACTTTTCATTTTCTGTAGCTCTTAATGCCAAGGTATACTATACCTAATTTTATTAATATCTTGCAAGATAGGGCAATCTTTAAAATCAATAGAAATTGTCTCACAGAGAAAGAAAGGGTTTGCTATTTGTCCAATTTTGTCACGCTATTATCTTTATTTTTTGTTTTGTTTTTTTTTTTTCTGTGTGCGCGTGTGTGTTCTCAATATAAATATTTCTCACCTATGGAACTAGAAAAGCTATTTCATACATTATTTGAAATTTAGAAAATTCAACAGCTATTATAGTCATTGGTCCCTCCCTTGTTAGATGTGAGGTCTATGTTTTATTCACTTTTGATTGTCAGCTGTAAAGGTGTTATCAATTTTGTAATAGAACCTAATTAGCTTTGTGATAGATGCCATCTCTGTTAGTGATGTCAGTTTTCATTTCTGAGCAACAGTTGTCTTTTTTTGGGGGGTACATGATAGTGTTCATTTTCTCTGCAAGATTTTTTAACTTATGTGTCCATAGACTACTAACTGGTTGAGGAGTACTGGATGATCCAGGCATTTCAATTTATCAGTGATGGACTAAACCCGTTATTCCACTAATTCCTTTAACCTAATACCTCTAAGGCTCTAACAAAGACCATGATGAATCAGCTGGCTGTGTGAAGATATTTTTTTGCTCTTTAAAATTTCATTTCATACAACTTCATGTAAATTTTTTATTTTGTTATTTAAGGATCGTCCGAAGAACAAAAATACTAAAATAGGTTGGATATTGAGGATCCAAAAAATCTTTGACAGAAATCCTGTGATCTATATTGCTCTCTGATTCTTTAGAAGTAGCAACTGATGCTTAATATAGGATGGTGCCTCCCTAAAAGTTTGAGAAAAATAAAGCAATGTTAGGATAAAAGTAAAAAAAAAAAAGGAAAAATTGTAGATCCCATAAATTGAGGTTGTGAAATTGTATCCCGATGAATGATAGCTCTATTTCAACCCAATCAGGTACTCTAAAGGGGCAACCCAGTGCACGAAGCTCCCGTCTATGCGGATCCCATGGAAGGGTCCAACCACATTGGGTCAATTGTATGCAACCTTACCTTGCATTTTACAAGAGGTTGTTTCTGCGACTCGAACCCGTGACCTCAAGGTCACATGGCAGCAATTTTAT